>WUAW01011588.1:36134-52075 GCA_017165845.1 Thaumetopoea pityocampa | reverse complement strand
CATTTTGCAGCACCGGCCCATACGTGACTGCAGTACTCCATACAGGATCGGACCTGCGCTTTATATAGTGTATCTTGGTGTTCCTCAACTATTTCTCACGATACTCAGGGAAAGAGACGGAGTAACGATATTATACCGGCATTACACAAGAAAAAAACCCTACTAGTTCACATTAAAAATTATTATTGCATAGATTATTGTCCGATACTACTGTCATGGATGTAATAGATGGAACGGGTTTGCAATCACAACTGTTGGTGAGTTAGTAGAGTACCATACTATAATACTTGACCGTTATAAAAACATCAAATCGTTGCTTGTGAGATCTAACAGGGCATAAGTCACGAATGTATCAAGACGGTATATGTTTTTTTCACTAGTACGTAATTATCAAATGTATTTTATTTAAGAAAAACAAAACATTGTAAGCACTCATCTTGTTGGCTTGAACCGTCCGTTGTGATCGGCCGCACGACGCGTTGCTCGATCCGCAATCCAATCACGTGCGTGACTTAAAACGACCATTTTTTGAGTTACGCGGTGTTAGAAACTATGCGATGAAATAGTCATATTTATACGAATGAATGTAACGTGTATATTCATGTCACTGGGCTTTAAGCTGTACGTTCACTTGCACCGTCAGAGAGTCCCATCACGTACTGCCCGCTCACCACTTACGTACCACATCCACTCTCGAGTATATGCTCTCGCGACTCCACTCTAACCGGCCAATGAAGGTAAGCCAGAGGTGGGGTAGATACCCCAATAATTAAAGTAACAGATGTTACTAGTCAGTTTTCAATTTAACCGGCCGGTTAAGTTGGAGATAAAAGTTAGGACCTTTTTCCAGGATTCGGGTCCGTGGGTTCGCTACACCCTATTGGGTGTAGCGAACCCACGAGCTATTGCTCACCAGAAGCTGCCCCGCGGCCGTTATTATTATTACTGTTCAAGCTGTGTATTTCTCCATCTTTATTTATCTATACTATAATAAAATTGTTACATGTCAAATTTAAAAAAAAAGTACTCAGACTAATTAATGGGTTCTGAAGATTCAAGCTTCGTAAACTATTACACTTTTAAAGATATTATTCGGATTTAATACTACGGCATATTTCATCAAGATCAGTCCAGTAGAAATGATACATCTTGATGCCTGTTTTAGTAGCCGCCGTTAAGGTACGAGAGCTCAAGTAAAAGTGGATCTAAGGTTTTTTATATAAATCTATGACTGTTTCGGGATTTCCCACATAGCGCAAAACCGACATTCACGCGGGCGAAACCGCGGGCAAAATTTAGTTTGTTATAAATGCGTATATAAACACACCGGACAATCTTACGGAGTCGTCTTTGGCTCCGTAATGAGGCCCTGCGCGCGCCGCTCCCGGCGGTTTGCTAGTTGGTTTAGGACGGCTGTGCGACTGTTGTCCCTAGCGTTGTCCGCGCGCTGACCGAAACATACACAACGAGGGGCTCTCTGAAACTTCCCGTGTCCGCTTGGTGTCCGCATGAACTCCAAACGTAAACAAGGGACACATTAAATTCTGACGTGTGAGTGGCTTTTACTGTAGTCGTTACTATTAATTAATCGGTATATTTTGGAGACCACGTACTAGCAAGCGCAGTGTGGGACGGCCAACTACGAGATGTACCGGCGACGTGGTGAGGATCGCTGGGTCTCGCTGGATACGGGTGGCTATGGACCGGTCGCGCTGGAATTCGATTGGAGAGGCCTATGTTCAGCAGTGGACAGCTGCGGGCTGAAATGATGATGATGAATCGGTGTATTTTTAAAGTTCCCACACAACGTACATGCCAATCCGCATTAGGCCACCATGGTGGACTATAGCCTAACTCCTGTCATTTTGAGAGCATGCCCGCGCCCTGCGATAGCACAGCAGATGGGTGATGATGTCAACACAGTGTGTAGCGGCGGCGTTAATGCCTAAGGCCGTCTCTACCAGTCAACCTACAGGCGATGTTGAAACAGCAACGTAAATGCCTTATTAATATGTTACAGCAAATTATGAAAATAAAATTAAATATACATACATATACACAGTCGCGCCCTTTTCCCATCGTGGTAGGCAGAGACCACTTCTTTCCACTTGCTACGATCCTGACATACATCTTTTGTTTCCTCTACTTTCATCAACGCTTTCATACAAGCTCGTTGGTTGCGGGTTCTCCTAACCTGGCCTTTCTTCAACACGACTTCGATGTGGTCGAGATACGTCCGCTTGGGTCGACCCCTACCGATTTGATATAATAAGTATAATATAATATAATATTTAAAATTAAATATAATTAAACATTCTGAAGGGTTGGCAACGTGCATGTGATACTCCTGACGTTGCATGCGTCCATAGACTGCGGTAACCGCTTACCGATAGGCGGACCGTAAGACTGTTGCCGCCATCGTGGTACGAAAAAATATATAGTTATTATATCTATAACTTGCTGTGGCGCCGGCGTAATAATAGCGTCACTACATTTCTCCCCGTGCACGCTGTGTGAACTAGTAAAGCGATGCGTCAGGATAATGGGCAACAGTGTTTACCTGTTGTTAAGTCAAAATCTACTGCAATCTTCAGGACGCCTCCCAAGCGTGGAGATCATGAGAAATCCCCCCTTTTTAAGGAGGAGGCAGTGGATTTCCGCGGGCTGATGATACAGTTGATAGATAAAATATCAGTAACATTTTTAATCTTATAAAATGGCGGCGTCGTGGTTCGCCACCCGAAAAACAGGCGTGACTGTATTTATGTAGTATATACTATGGTCTCTGCCTACCCTTATGGGATATCGGCGTAAGTGTATGTATGTGTATATAATATCAGTATTCGAGTGAAGTTATTGAATAATACGGGAATGAAAACGATAAGAATCGATTTCACCATACCTTTAAACTTTATCATGTCTTTTTATCTTAGACAAAGTAATGGCAAGCATGTGTGTTTATATTTATGCTTTGAGGCCNGTATGTAGTATATACTATGGTCTCTGCCTACCCTTATGGGATATCGGCGTAAGTGTATGTATGTGTATATAATATCAGTATTCGAGTGAAGTTATTGAATAATACGGGAATGAAAACGATAAGAATCGATTTCAACATACCTTTTTCATTACTTTACTTTATCATGTCTTTTTATCTTAGACAAAGTAATGGCAAGCATGTGTGTTTATATTTATGCTTTGAGGCCTTACAAGTGAGTTTATATCGAAGATTACAAAACCGTAAAAATGAGGTGATTACATGAACGTAAATATAATGTGATTATTACGTGCAAAATTATCGTAATTTATTTGTTTTTTTATTATATTTTCTGTCGTGGACATATTAGTCAAACAATTAGTTTAATGAGCCTACAGTAAGTGACAGTAAGTGCATTGGTGGTCTAGTCGTGTTAAGTACGACCCGCGATCTGAAAGATCGCGGGTCCCGTACCAATGGGTTATTTCAAACTTATGCACGGTCTACATTCTAGACACCAAAACGGAGAAGAAAAGCTTTGTCACGAAGCCCGCAAGCTCGCATGGGGGTGTGAACTCAACCAATCCGCACCAGGCCAGCGTGATAGACTACGGCCTAAACTGCATTGGGAAGAATATGGACAGGGGGATGATGAAGCGTCAAATTACATTTTACACTAGCTGTGCCCGCGACTCCGTCCGCGTGGGCATTCCGTAAGAGCGAAATTATACATAAATTATTTTCTCCGATCTTAATAAGAATGAATGATAAATGATAAATAGATGAAACAAACACCAAATGTTTGATTTACAAAATTTGACATGTAATAATAAATTTTATTCGCTTCCTTCTTTTGTTATTTCTATTCGTTTTGCTTGTGCTATGTTTTATTTCTTTCTTTTCAGTTAATTTCCACCGGCTGATTGGTGACAATATTGACAAAAAGTGACAACATGACAGTTGCTACTTAGTATAGTTAAATTCTTCTCTCTTTTCTGCTAACAGTGTGTTGTGTTTATATCATTAACGCTAACCCTTATTTTTATCTTTTCCAGCTCTATTAAAAACGCTATTCATATTGATTATTAAGCTCTTTACCGAACAACAGTCCTCCTACTATAAATACTACATGCACCTGTCTTTGGCAGAACATGAGTAAACGATGGGGCCATAATATATAAATCGGAAATGGCATTCTCTCTTTTCCTGCTTTTACACCAACTTCGAAAGTTGTGATAATTTAGACACTGCCACAGTAATATAACTGTTTGTGTTATCTGGTTTATTCAGTGTTGTTTCCTAAAGAACAGATGATAAAAATGCGCAGTGTAAGCAAGATTTAAACGTTACACTCGAGCGATGGAGCGTCGAATGGGGACAAATATTGTACATATCTATCATAGTATCATATCATAGTTGATTTAATGTTACGTGTCGGGACTGTTTAGAGATTTATTTTATTTTATAGGTTTCACAATATATTAATCAATTCTACAGGCAAATCAAAAAAAAATACTTGCTTAATATTGAGTATGATTACATATCTACCAAACTGTAGAATTTTATTTTTGTTGGACAATTAAGATTTTTTATGGTTAATAAATTATTTTGTTCTATATAGATCGACCGATGAGTCTTGGCCAGACCGAAGTTCGTGCGAAAGTCAAGGGATTCGGGAGTGCCTATGTTCACTGTGGCCGCGACTTATTCGCCGAACTATAAAAGTTGTCTAGAAGAAATCGCAGTATGCGATCTTACCTTCCTACGTACACTTTGACAAATTGTAACATAATATTTTACTAAACTCTTTAATTGAACATTAACATATTTTAGTAAAATATTATGTTACAATTTGTCAATATTCAGATTTATTTTGCCCGCGGCTCCGCCCGCGTGAATGTCGGTTTTCCGCTACAAGTAAAATCCCAAAACAATTATAGATTTACATAAAAAGCCATAGACCAGTTTTTACTTGAGCTCTCGTTCCTTAACGGCGGTCACTAAAACAGAGATAAAGCTGTACCTTCAATTCTACTGGACCGATTTTGATGAAACATGCCGCAGTATTTAAGTCTCAATAGTACCTTTAAGAATGTAACAGTTTAACTAAAATCTACCCGCTGGTGTTTGCGTGAAGCCCGAACAAACAAACAAACAAACATCGACGGATTTGGTTTCAGAAGCACTTAATTAGTCGATGTGAAATTGTTTTTAAATATCTTTAATTTTTGAAAATGTGATATTTAACAATTTTATAATAGTATAGGTAGATAGACGTATCATATCTTTTATGTTAGTAAATTTTCGTCTATTATTTCATGGATTCTACATTTTGTAAAATTTAATTAAACCCTTAAGCACCATTTATTTATAACTTCGTGGTTTCGCCCACGTTCTTTGTAGATTCTTTTTATCATGAAAAGGTAATTACAGAATCGTGCTCCAGATCTATCGCACAGGTGTGTAAATTCAACTTCATAATGTCACAAATTTAATTAAAAAATGACAATTATCACAGACTCAATTAAAAAAGCTTTGTGATATCATAACTTCTCTTTCTTTAAACCGATTGCAATAAAAGATAATCTACAGATTATACCGTGTAATATATCAGCGATAGTCCCGTCAAAATTTTCAAAAAAAAAAAATCTATGTAGTTGCAGTATTATTATATTATAGAACATTGATACCCAAGGTAGTTTGTATTGACTCCGAAAGGTCGACAATGATCTGTAAGGGGTCTACCCCAGCGGTCAATAACACGATTGAAGTTGATGAATTTGCAAAAATTCAATATAGTTAAGCAGGGCGTTCATTCAAAACTGAAAAAAAAAATGGCAAGTGGTCTAAGAGGAAAAAAAAGTTTGGGAGTCTAATATAGTAGATAAACACATAAGAATACTAACTCCCATTTCTAATAGCATCAAAAGGCGACAACAAATCTATAGTCAACGCTGTAAGCGGGTGACTCGCAGCCGCGTCCAGGAAATCGGTCCAGAGCGAGCTCATGTTGACAGTTCACCGTTATTACGTATCCATGATCGGCATAGTAACACCACTAGCGATACAAATTCACATATTGTTCTTAACCGTTGTGCGTATTTGTTGTGAGTAAATATTTGGTACTTTTTTTACACCGTCGGGTAAATTTACCCGCTGACGCGTGGCCGGCGACTGCGACTTTGCTATCATACATAAGTAACGGCTCGATGCGATATCACGTTGATAAGCCTCGCCGACAACAATTAGGTGAAACAGCTGATAGCGCACTATGATTATACTATAGAGATATTGAGTATTGTTATTTTCAATAGTACGTGCCATTTTATTATTTTTAGGAATGATATATGTTTTTTTATTAAACAAAACGTTTCACAAGTCATGATAGTGAAGTATACATACATACCCTCATCCCATAGAGGTAGGCAGAGACCACAGTTCGCCACATACTACATCCTGACACATCTCTCTTACTTCATCCACATTCATAAATCTTTATATAAACCCTTGATTTTGATGGTGAAGTATTTATTATGTTATACAAAAATATTAGTATAAAGTAGCTGTGGTGAGCATTCGACCCAATCTTCTCTTCTCTTCTCTTCAGGATCCACTGTGGATGTACCACCGATGAGATGTAGTTCCTCGGTGTTTTGAGCGCTTCTCGGGATGATAGAAGACTGAAGATAGAATCTAACCAGTTCTCAAAATCATGTGATGTTGGGACTCATAAGAAATTGAAAATATCTGAGAAAATCAACGGTGTATTCAACGTTCAACCGATGATAAAAGGGAGTGTTGTATTTGTGTGGTGTGTTAAAAACACTTCGGAGGATTATAATTATCATTCCTTAGCCCGCGTTAGTCATCGACAGCTAGACATCAACATCCTCCCTAAATTTGCCGTAATCTTTTGGCGTGCGTCTTCGAGATCGAAATTGTTAGGTGAATCATAAGGTTGTTGACGATTAACCTGGTGCATTCCTCATCTGGTTTTAACATCACCCACGGCACGAAACGAAATAATGTAATCACAATGCCGGCGTCACAAAGCGAAACACCCGGGGTGCGTAATTATAAATAACGAGTGCGAATTACACGTTGATTGAGTAGGCGAGATAGTTATGAGTTAGTGCGTAAATACGACACGATAAGACTGTAACATAGCTAAAGCAAAGTAGGTCACATAGTGATATATAGTTGGGTGATAGCTATTTGTGTGTATTTTTATGAATTTACTACTAAACGTCATTGATAATTATAGAACAATAAGTCAAACTTTTAATAAAAATTACTACAAATAGCAGGAGGCCCATAAAATAGTGAAAATATACGACATTGGTGGTAATTCTGTGGTAACAGAACTTAACTAAATTTAGTCTCTCCCTATATTTCTCTAATGTCAAACACCAAAAAGAGATAGCTACAATTTTGGTGCTGTCAGTTTCGTTTAGAAACGTCAAAATTAAAAGATTTAGACGCGATCTCGGAACGTACGGACTAAAGATACGCAAAAATGAAACATTTTTATGAACCCTTTACAGAAATGTAGGTCATTTATAGCGAGTACCGCTATAAATGTTTGCTATCTCTTTTTGGCGTTTGACATTAGAAAAAGATAGGGAATAATTAAATTTAGATATGTTCTCTTACAACAGAATCAGCAACATTGTAGGATTTTTTAGCGATAAGTTGCATAACGTTTCGTAAAAGATACCTTTCTTTATTGACACAAGATGATCCCGAGAAACGCGTTTCTGGCCGCCGAATTAGGCATAAAATCGGTCTTTCAGAAGCCTTATATGTGCAATAAAAATTTAATCACAATATGACGTAATTAATAAGTTAACGATTTAATGACATTGAAATTGAATTAAAGCGGTAAAAAGCGGTTGTAAACAAGAATTCAATAGGTAAGATCATCACATTGTCAAATCCAGATTAGCTTTATTGGTAATTACAAGATAATTATCAAAGAATATTTATACGATTATTCAAATGGCGGATTTCAACATATCAAAACCTCTGCGATGGCCTTCATCGACACAATAAAGACTCAATGCATTGCTCTTACGAACACTTCTGAGGGGAGGGGATGGAGGAATAAAGCTCGCTCTCCGGTTCCTCTCGAGGTGCTGCTTATGCACAAGCCTTGCCAACACCATCCTCAGGGAAGCCTTCGCACCCTGCTCTTTGTTCAACAGAGATAATAGATGTAATTCAACCGGATTGAAGACGTGAATATGTGTGGAGAACACCTAAACGTAGGAATGCCATAATGTAATTAATTGAATTAATGATACATAATGTAATTCCTATGTTCATCTCTTGCCGTGGATGCTGTGAGGACCAGCTAAGGGCTGTACCAGGAAAATGGGCAGCACTAATGTGCAGTATTATTAATATTTAAATGTCGCTCGCGGATTATTTCCTAGGGCGGGAGCAGGTCCGCATAAGTCCTACGTCTCCGCCTAGCGGGGTCTTGCGTGGCTTCTTCATTAATATAGACGGCACTGACCTGCTTTCTGTGCCAATGAATCCCTGGTTCGAATCCTGGCAGGGACAAACTTTGTGTGATGAGCACAAATGTTTGTATCCAAGTCATGGACGTATTTATCTATTAAATGTATAGTGAAATGTGTGCGAAAAATATCCAGATTATTATTATTATTATTTATTTTAAACTTTAAACGACTCACCTTTCTTAATTTTTCTCCGTTTCTCCGTGGGCTGTTCACACAGTACGCCAAACAGTTCTAAAAAGCAGTCGTCGTGCTTACGATGCACCATCTTATAAATATTCAATACACTTATACAAACAGTTAGTCTACAACTCAATACGCTTATTTAACTCACTTTAAACACCATAATCGGTAATTTTATAACAAATTTTATATCACTAGAATTCACTTTAGAATTGAAAATATTGAACGAATTCATTAGGTTTTGAAGCTATTTCGAAATTTCTTAGACAATTATATTTAATATGCGAATATGACGCTTGTTTGGCGAGGGCATAATAACAGGGTCACTCCGACTCTTGCCACACCACCACAAATCTCTCCCTTTCATAGAGGAATCCCATACTGAACAGTGGATTGTAACGAATTAACGAGCACGAGAGAACGGTCGTTATANAAAATTTCTTAGACAATTATATTTAATATGCGAATATGACGCTTGTTTGGCGAGGGCATAATAACAGGGTCACTCCGACTCTTGCCACACCACCACAAATCTCTCCTTTTCATAGAGGAATCCCATACTGAACAGTGGATTGTAACGAATTAACGAGCACGAGAGAACGGTCGTTATATATACATAAATTAGCCGTCGCCGGGATCACGCTGTGCGCGGTATTTCAATAAAAAATTCTCGGGAAGAGGCTGCGGATTGACAAAGACCTAAATATAAGTTTGTCCCCGATTCACCGAAATATGAGGCTAACAGCCAGATGTAAAGCGAGCGTTATTAAGTCATAATATGTAAAAATAAACATTTTCATAAATTTATTGAGTGAGTTTCATTATTAGCATGGAAGATGACGCTACATAAGGAAATACAACCGGCCGTGTGGTGCCGGCATAATGATAGCGTCACCCCACCTCTTCCCCTGGATGCTGTGAGAACCAGCTAAGGGATGCAGCAGGATAATGGACAGCAGAATTATCCCGTTATTTAATCAAAATCTACTGCGACCTCCAAGACAAATACCTCCTTTTTGTGAAGGAGGCTCATCTCCAGCAGTGGACTCGCATGGGCTGATGATGATGTTGATGATGAAGGAAATAGAAATGGATCATTTTGCGAGGAATAACCACTAACTATAATATTATGCGTTGTTATTACACTAGAACAATGTCGGATGTGAAAGACCGGATGGGACGCGATTCCGGACGTCGCGTCCAGCAGATAGGTGGCGCTGTTGTCGCATCTGATTCTAAAGCCCCCGGACGGAACTGTTGTTTCTATCGAAGTCTAGAGGAAGCTTTAACGGGGTTGAGTGTCCATAACACGTAGTTTGATAGAAAAATTACTGCGAATTTTGTGTCCGTCGCTCTGTACGTGTGTACGAATTTCACAGCCATTTTACCCGGAAACTATTGGTACTTGGAAATTTGGAAGGTGTATAGGTATTTTTTAATAACCACTATACAATGATGTAGAGTAAGGAGTAATACCTCCATATACCTCAGTTACGCATATTTGAGGGACGGACAAAATCCAGTGTACTCTTTTAAGCTCTATCGAAAACAAATTTCAAAAATTTTAGAAATGATAACAATAGTTAACTGAAGGTGAGTCGTGATTCGTTTTCAGATTTGCCGGTTCGAATTTTGGCCGGGCACGACAATATTTACATGTTTTCTCCAGTCCGGCTGGTGTTACAGACGATGGTACTGGTTGTAGCAAGGATTGTGGAGGGATTACGGGGATGACGTCAGATGGTAGTTGCTCATCTGAACCCGCTTCACAGCGATAACAGCAGACTCTAATACATAAAATCACGTCTGTTTCACTGGCTCTCCGGTGAGGAATTGAACCCTGGTCTCCCGCGTGATTGGCGGGGATACTGAATACTATACTACCGAAGAATTGGAGTAGGTAGATATCACTTCTTTACACTTGCTACGAGCAAAGTGGCTATCCGTAGATAACTTTTCGCCCACGCGGGAAACGAGACGTGTCGTGTGGCGAACCATGACACTGCCATTTTGTAAGGATCAACAGTGATTAAAGTTTAAAATTTGGGACGGATTTAAGCTGGGATAAAGAACAGTTAAAAGAAAGTAAGGTAGTGTAGACTATTTATATTAATGTGGACTCTGTAGATCAGGGCGTCAGTGCCACGATGCATATCGATACCATGGAATCTATTATGGTGCCTATGGCTCTAAGGACATCCTGTGCTAGATTTACTGAATGCAACTTCGACAAAACAACATTGATTTAGCGATGACGAATCTATAATCTGCAGGTCTAGTGTACGCCGCAACACTAATAATTAGGGACTATTTAACTCCGCCGTTCGCCTCACGGCTTATCATCACTATCATATCAACCCATAGACGTTCACTGCTGGACATAGGCCTACTCTAGTGATCACCACATCGAGCGGCTACGAGCCACCTACATCCCAAGGTTGCCCGCGACCTGCATTAGGTCACCGGCCCACCGAACCAGGCGTCGACCTGCACTATGTTTTCTGGTGTCGGGTCTCTACTCCAGCACTTCAGGACCCAACGTCCATCGGTTCTATGAGCTGGCGGCCACTTCAGCTTTGCAATCCTTCGAGCCACATCGATGACTAATACTCCTGCGGATTATATCAGTCAATATGGATCTTATCTCACAGGGGAATTCCGAGCATATATTTTTCTCATTATCATTATTATCTTCAGCCCATGGATATGAGCTTCCCCCTTAAAAGTAGGGATTTGCCATCTCCATGCTTCGCGAATGTCTTGGAGCTCGCAATAAATTATGGTTGAATAATAAGATAACGCTGTCGCCTGTTACTTTAATACAGTGATTCTCAACCATTGTGCCGCGGCACTTTTGTGTGCCGCCAAATTCTTAAAATGTGCCGTCAAATTTTAGCTTTAGTATCATTGTCATTTTTACGACCAAATGCAAATGAAATTATCAAAAAACATCAAGCCAAATTTTGAAATCGTTTAAGTGTGCCGCGACAAAAAAAGGCTAAGAATCACTGGTCTAGTACATCCCGTAGCGTCCACGCGAACACATGGAATGAGGGTATTATTATGTCGGCACGCGATATATCATAATATTTTTCTCACTACACTCAAATTCAAAGTCACAATCACCAACTACTATAAATAAACCACTGGTGTCAATACAATTCCAACAACGTGACGCGATAAAAGCGAAAATCGCAATGAAAGTCAATCGCGAATAATCGGGACTCGTGGCCGACTGTGCAGGTATCAGATGCCCTAGTTCCCCGCAGATATCTGACAAGGCCACAGCGAATGGGGGGACTGTATCAGGCGGTGTGTGTCGNGAAGTCAATCGCGAATAATCGGGACTCGTGGCCGACTGTGCAGGTATCAGGTGCCCTAGTTCCCCGCAGATATCTGACAAGGCCACAGCGAATGGGGGGACTGTATCAGGCGGTGTGTGTCGTGTGTTTATCAATGAGCGCACACCTGCCATCTTGAGTGTTCGATGAGTTGATGTTCCCTGTCTATTGATGTACTAGACAGTTTTTTTATTATATTTTTTAGCCTGGTATCTGAGACCTTTAAGCTATCATTTAATACATGCTTATGTCAATTTAACAATAAAATGCTAATGTCATCACATTTTATTGCTTCTTGAGACTTTGACGTTAATCCGAAGATTATCACATTAACTGGGCAAGGGTAGCCGCAGGCTTATTGCCTGCAAAAAATACGGTCACTTTGCTATGTAAGTCATATTTACAGTCCAATGTTTCAATATTGTTCACGATTATTGACGATTAATACACAAAACAATACCAAATTTATGTATTAAACATCACAATAAATATTAGTTTATTGTGATGTTTAATACATAAATTTGGTAACTATAAGATAATTATCAAAGAATATTTATAGAATATTTATATTTTATTTTAACGTTTTATATTAATAAAACGTTAAAATAAAACTTCAATTGATGCTTCACTCGAGTGACCGCCGAATTCCGTTAAGTTTTTAACGTAGCTCATAGACTCGGGGAGTCAAAATAGATGAACCGAACAGATAACCAACATTCGATGAGGAATAAAGGAGTCAGTTTTTCGAAATGTGAACTGTTGGTCGTAGATGGCTTTTACCATCATCGGAGAAGATGTCGAGCGCAGAGTGCTCTCCAGCCTAGCCCTGGTGTTGTTTTGTTTATTAATCGTTAATATTTGTGAACAATATTGAAACAATGGAATAACACTGTGACTAACATAACAAAATGAACGTATTTTTTTACGATAATAAGCCTACGAATACTCTTGCCCAGTCAATGTGTTAATATGATAATTTTTGGGTTGACGTTAAAACTACCATGAAACAACAAAATGCGATTCATCAGCATTTTATTGTTAAATTGACGATAGTATATATTAAGATGATGACTGAGCTTAAAGGTCTCAGATACTGCGCCATAAAGTACAATAATCCACCATGCCGTAAATATGCATCCTAATTTTAATAATATTCAACTATCGGTTACATCACGTGTGCGTTCATACGTGAGGTAGACAAGGTGAGGTGTTTAATGGGGCGTGCAACGATCCCTTCGCCATGAACACCGGGTGACCGAATTCTCGCGCTCCACACTACACATAGTGAACTACATTATATTTATTACGTTGTATGGGACAGAATTGTAGAATGACTAACATTTTGTATGATCGTATAATAAAACATTATAATATATAATAGAGAGATGTAATGCTAGCGGGATTTCCCCATGTGCATTTAGCACATGGGGACCACACAGATACGGATTTTTAGTGTTGCCTCTGCAAGACTAACGCGATACACACCCAGTCTTGGTCTTGCACCGGTAAATCAGGTTTTAGTATCGGTATTGTTGTTGTATATCCATAGTTACGCAAATTTCCATACTTAGATCTAATCTTCACATTTTTTGTCGAGTTTTGTGAATATGGTAGAAATGTAGCTGCGGGGGGTCCACCGGAACCAGCTAAATTTTGAAAGTGGTCTATGAGAAAAAAAAAGTCTGGGAACCTCTGATATAGATTAATACTTAAGCAACCGTGATCGCGAGCGGACTGTCGGGACCACTTTTGGTGCTACTCAATCGAAACGTAGTTGTGGTAATAAAATATTAAATTTATCGCGACAAGGCCCGCGAATGTATAAATATGAGCTTGATATACGTACCGTTCCGATATATGGTACGTAGTTGCTCCTGAGACTGAGTAATTGCCTCTATTGTATACGAATTTCGTTCTCAATTGCCGTACCTGTGGTTCACAAACGAACATAAATGTAGGTATCAAGACACCATTGTAAACTACCCAGGATGGCGCGTAGGACAACTTTCACTTTTATTCGTAATCACTCACATTATCACTATCATGATTTCCGAATTTCTAAGCAGCATATTGCCACTATTCTAATAGCAGAGAAAAAACACAGTAAATAAACTTCTATATCTATCTATTCTATACTATTATAAAATTGTTAGATGTCAAATTTTCAAAAATCAAAGATATTGAAAAAACAAACTACTCACATCGACTAATTAAGGGCTTCTGAAACCGAATACATCGATGTTTGTTTGTTTCTTTGGTCGGGCTTCACGGAAAAACCAGCGGGTAGATTTTGGTTAAACTATTACAGTCTCAAAGATACTATTCTGACTTAATTAATGCGGCATGTTTCATCAAAATCGGTCCAGTAGAATTGAAGATACAACTTGATCCCTGTTTTAATAGTCGCCGCTTAGGTACGAGAGGTCAAGTAAAAGTGGTTCTAGGAATTTTTATATAAAACTATGATTGTGTCGGGATTTCCCATGTAGCAGAAAACAGACAATCGCGCGGGCGGGGCCGCAGGCAAAAACTAGTACTTAAATAAACTACTATATACTTAAATAAATAAACTTTTCGAACTTTTATTCGAAATTACTAGTATTAATATTTTTCTATTTCTGTTTGGTTTTTTGGTTTCGATCTGCTCTGGCGATCCCAAGTTTTCTTGGCGAATACAACATAATAACATTAATTTCGGTTCTTATTTTTTACAATTCTCTTCAACGCCCTTCAAGCAATCTTGAACACGGGACGAGATATATTTTCATACGCACTTTTTTTCTCCGTAACAGGTAAAAAGAAATACATTTCGCTATCTGAACTCAACGGCAATTTATTATCCGAGAAGCCGTTTGAGAGATTCGCTCTGGTGAACTTTGCCATCTTATCTCACCTGCGCGGACGGCGCCGGCGGATGGGATAGGAAGCAGGGCTCGCACTCTTGAAGTTTAATTTGTACGTGTTTAGTGTGACAAATGTAGTATATGTATGTATATTCCTTGGATGATTTTTTTACAATTTTGTAATTACCCGACTGCGCCAGAAGAAGGATTAAATTTTTCGAGTGTATGTATGTATGTATATTTATTTTGCACGCTCTGTAACCTAAACGGCTTGATGGATTTTAACTTGAGAGGTGTCGTTAGAATTATCTTAATTGTGAGAGTGACACTGGGTATAACAAAATTATAATAAATTAAAATGGCCGATTTTTGGCACCAAATTACACACACACATACGCACAAACGCACACGCGTACACGCGCGCACGTTCGCACTGTCGCACGCGCGCACAATGGCTTACAAATATATATCTCGTACAACTTATGTTTAAAAGTAATTTGGAATGGGAAATGCTAATAAATAATAATAAAAAAAAGAACATTATTGAAAAATGAAAACAAAAACCCAACTGCGTGAAAAATTGTAAATTTAAAATTTCCAAACTTAATAAATGAACTGAAAATATAAATGATAGAAACAAAAATTAAATATGTCTTTATGTCTCTGAATGATCATGGTTGACGGTGTTCACAAACGCAGTCGCAGGCATCAAATACATTAACTATGATTTTTATTTTGTTATCGAATCCATTGAAAATGTACCCAAGTAAATGATCGGTTGAGTACAGGAAACAAACAAACTCAATTTCATATTTATAATATGATAGATAGGATATTGGAACTCCCACTACGCGTATTTACTTGCTCCATCCATATCCCCAATAAAATCGCTAGTGATTCATGATGGAACGTATTTGATGCCTCCGACTGCGTTTGTGAACACCTTTAACAATTATCATTATTTAAAACAAAAACATATATAATTTTTCAATTTGTTTCTATCATTCAGTTCATTTATTAAGTTTGAAAACTTTAAATTTACAATTTTTTAAGCAGTCGTGTTTTTTGTTTTTTT
>WUAW01011588.1:11445-25238 GCA_017165845.1 Thaumetopoea pityocampa | reverse complement strand
AGACGTGGCGTTTGTTTTATTATTATTGTTACGTGCCATGAAAAGATTCTTAACCATTTTTGATTGAAATAACAACAGAGTTTTTTTTAAAAAAAAGATAAATGTTTAAAAAGTCTATAATTGCTCCAAAGTTATTCCGGTCCAATAATGAAGTTCACTATCATTTAGGGAACTTATGGATTCAAAATCGAATTTAGACCTATTGTTTTATTTTATTATAATTATAATACATACAAGAACACTATAATTATAGTGTTCTTGTATGTTTAGAATTAACTGTACATTAAAGAAAAAGCACTGAAAAAGGAGAAAAAAATATCTTTTTTAATAACATTTTTTGCATGGAAACCCCATTTCTGCGGCAGATGTCGTCATAGTAGAAAATCATCAGGCAGTCAAGATGTACGAACAGAGACACGTTTGAAGTCTGTTGGTGTTGGTGAGTGCCGAACAGGGTGGGGTGGGGACGATTTTATGCATGGAGCTTTCATAATCAACATTGACGACTGATTGATACAATGTCAGTGACCTATCTTTCTGTGCCAATTAGTCCCAGGTTCGAATCCTGGTAGGGATAAACTTTATGTGATGAGCACAAATGCTTCTATACGAATCATGGACGCATTTATCTACATATTTATGTATTGTTTATATCTATATAAGTATGTATATTGTTGTCAATACCCCAGATACAGGGAATCCTAGTTTGGGAATAGATCAATGTGTGTGTGTTCAGAATATTATTATATTAATCACTAGCTTTTGCGTGCGGCTCCGCCCGCGTAAATGTCGGTTTTCCGCAACATAGGAAATCCGGACACAATTATAGATTTATATAAAAAACCTTTAACCACATTTATTTGACCTCTATTACCTTAGCGGAGGCTACTAAAACAGGGAAAAAGCTGTATCTTCAGTTCTAGACGACCGATTTTGATGAAACATGCCGCATTATTTAAGGCGGAATAGTACCTTTAAGACTGTAATAGTTTAATCAAAATCTACCCGTTGGTTTTTGCGTGAAGCCCGAACAAACAAACAAACATCGATGGATTCGGTTTCAGAAGCCCTTAATTAGTTGATTTGAGTAGTTCGTTATTAAATATCTTTGATTTTTGAAAATTTAACATTTTACAATTTTATAATAGTATAGATATCGCTAATAAAAAAAAGCATAAAGACGTGTTTACATTACAGTTCTTCTTAAACAGCATTCTATGGTCATAACATCTCACTACAAATTAATATACATACTCATACAAGCATGTGACCAACGCAGAGACCTTCGCTCTGAAATGACGCCGATCGCCTGTCCATAAATAACGGACTCAATGTTCCGATATAAAGGCCTAAAAATGAAATTGTTTTCGTGTCACCGTGTCATCGTGTCAATTAAAAAATTTGTTCATTTATTTCAGAGATAATTTACAAGATCATTACGGTAGACAACAAATTTAGGTGTAGGTGTCTTTAAGACAAAAGTGAATAGATTTTTATTAAGCTAGTACGTTTTATCACGGTAGGTTACATCGCCGCTTACCATCAGGTAGGATTTTAGTCAAGTACTGATTTACATATGGTAAAAAAATTACATAATCGTTACGGCTAGTGAATGATATCATCGCAGGGATTACAAAGCATAAGCAGCTGACGTCAGTTGATCATCAGAATTGGTCCGACTGGCTTAATCATGATAATAGTAGGGTGAAGAAGGCGACAACTCTAGAATCCAATCAAAATAGTTACACAAGTAACTATTTTGGAAAAGATGTTCCAATATACGAGCTTTCCACAAAAACTATAAGAAAGAAAGAAGAAGAAAGAAAACACATTTATTCAGGACAAGCACAAAATAAAGTAAACCAAATAACAAAGCAAGTAAATAATGATATAATGTAATAATATTTTGTACATTTTTCACACACATTGGATCTAGTCCCAAAGTAGGATTCACTGTACCTTGGGTACTAGACAACGATATACATATTTATATAGATAAATACTATACATATATAGATAAATACGTCCATGACACGNAAGAAAGAAAACACATTTATTCAGGACAAGCACAAAATAAAGTAAACCAAATAACAAAGCAAGTAAATAATAATATAATGTAATAATATTTTGTACATTTTTCACACACATTGGATCTAGTCCCAAAGTAGGATTCACTGTACCTTGGGTACTAGACAACGATATACATATTTATATAGATAAATACTATACATATATAGATAAATACGTCCATGACACAGATACAAAGATTTGTGTTAATCACACAAAGTTTGTCCCTACCAGGATTTGAACCCAAGACTCATTAGCACAGAAAGCAGGGTCATTGCCCATTGTGACAATCAGTCGTCTAATAAAATATACAAAAAGAAGAACATATACAAGGTCGATAGGTTTACAAACACAATACCCTAGTTAATCTATTAGATGCGTGTTCGAGAAGGCCCATCCCAGCTTGTTGCTGCAGCACCGGTGCATCGAGACCCCGGCGCTGCCGCGCTGCTATTGTGATGAGGCTAAGGTAATGACGACAGCGATCAATGGACAGAGCTATGCTCGGAGTTTCTCCACAGGATAGGATTCACAATGAGATAATCCGCAGGAGAACTAGAGTCGCCGACGTGACTCAAAAGGATTGCAAAACTGAAGTGGCAGTGGGCGGGGCACATAGCACGCAGAATCGATGGATGTTGGGGTCAAGTGCTGGAGTGACGATTCCGAATCGGAAAGCATAATGTAGGTAGACCCCCGATTAGGTAGACCGATGCCTTTGTGAAGGTCGCGGGCAATCGATGGATGCAGGCGGCTCATAACTGCTCAGTATAGTGATCATTAGAGTAGGCTTACATACAGCAGTGGACGTTTGTGAGCTGATATAATGATGATGAAGACGGATTGATAATGATGATGAAACATTTCAGATACATTTAGTACTGTTAATATTTTAATTTCTAGTATGAAAATTAACCGAACCTGAGTTACCAAATTAATGGAATAAACCTTCTGTTACGGAGAAGGAGAGCCCACTCAGGCAAGTTTTAGTTTCCATTCGACATTGAGGCCACTTGAATAGGCTGCTTGCACTGGAGTTGAACTGAGGACTTATAGCGAATTATTTTTAAAAAAAGTTCCATTTGAAACTCATCTGCGGCCTGGTTAGTAATTTTTTTTTCTTTGGTGGTATAAAGAGTTGCAGACGAGTGATTGAAAAATAAAAATATATATGTACTGACAGTGGCTTCGCTCGCGTGAACTGTTATAATAATATTAAAATTAGCAATAATATAATAATGATATTCTGGACAGTTTCACACAAACTCATCTAGTCCCAAATTAAGATTTTTGTATTTTGGGTACTAGAAACGGATACACAAACTTATATAGTTAAATGCAATACATAAATAGATAAATATATCCATGACTCGGATATAAACATATGTGCTCATCACACAAAGCTTGGCCTTACTAGGATTCTAACCCGGGACTCATTGGCACAGAAAGCAGGGTCACTGCCCACTGCACCAATCAGTCGTCAACTGAATGAAAATTCAGTAAAATATGAAAGGAATAAAATGTGAAAACNAGAAACGGATACACAAACTTATATAGTTAAATGCAATACATAAATAGATAAATATATCCATGACTCGGATACAAACATATGTGCTCATCACACAAAGCTTGGCCTTACTAGGATTCTAACCCGGGACTCATTGGCACAGAAAGCAGGGTCACTGCCCACTGCACCAATCAGTCGTCAACTGAATGAAAATTCAGTAAAATATGAAAGGAATAAAATGTGAAAAGATATGGTTTTATCTGTGCCGAGTTTCATCCAAATCCGTCCGAGGGTTTAGGCGTGATCGAGTAACAAACATTCAAACCACCATACAAACTGTCACACCGCGGCGACCTATTTCGCTACATAATACCAAACATTTTCGACAGATGGCGCAATTCTTGAACGTCGACATTATAATAGAAAGCTGAATCACGGCGTAGAAATTTGATAGCGAATTAGCGTATAGGTGTCTCAGCAAGATCTTGAATTTCGAATCGCGTGCCATTTTCGACTGTTAATCGTTGAGTCAGCCATATTTGGTGTTTGTTTAACTAAAACATAGACATTTACGAAAATTGTATGTTACAGCTTGGAAGAACTTTTGTAAATAGTGAAAATCCATTACAAAAATGGAGAAATTTTACTGTGACGATTCGCAAGTTACGTGATCATTTCGGCGTGCATAATCGATCGTCGCGGCCTGCTATTGAAAATTTGATCAAAATATTTGAGCGAACGTTTTCATTGAAAAATGAAAGAGACTTTAGCTGTCACCGGCCCAAAAGATCGGCGGAAAACATCGCAGCTGTGAGGGACAGTGTAGCATCACGACTAAACACCTCAATTCGACATCGTTGTCTGGTACTAAACCTTTATCGCAGCACTCTTTAATGAATTTTGCGAAAAGATTTACCTACACGATTACAATATCCAGCTGACACAACAGCTGCAGCCTAACGATCATAGACAGCGCATAAACTATACTATAACTGCAAACTGACGATGAATTCCACAACAATATCATCTTTAGTGACGAGCCTCATTTTCACCTCAACGGCTTCGCTAACAAACAGAATTTTCGGATCTGGGGAGATGAAAACCCACGTGCCATTCAAGAATATTTCCGTTATATCCTCAAAAAGTGACAGTTTGGTGTATCAGATGGACAGGAGGGGTAATCAGACCGTATTTTTTTGAAAATTATGACGGTACCGCCGTGACTGTCGACTGCAATCATTACCGGGCCATGTTGATAGACTTTTAGGCAAGAATTAAATGGAATTGAGTTAAATGAGATTGGTTTCAACAAGATGGGCCACCTGTTACAACGCACGTGAACCAATGACTTTGTTACAAATCAAGTTTTAAGGTCGTTTTACCTCTCATTACATCTCACCCTGAGATAACCGAGGATCTCAAAGAAGAAATTGCACGTCAAATTCGTCAAATCCAGCAGCCCTTACTGCAAAATGTACTGCAAAATTTCGTCAAAAGAGTGCATACCAACCAACTGAATAACGATGACCATGTGTGCATACCAACCAACCGATATTTTCTTTCTAGTGGAAATGTCATCACTACCTCCATACACATGTGGAAAAAAATGCAAATAAAACAATAATATATTTGTTTAAGTATTTACAATTCAAGTTCCTACTGTGACACCCAGTACAACGTACCGACGACATCAATAAATAACGTATAAGTGTCGTTAGACGGATAAACAGGTCTGAAAACTTATATATACTTTAATACTCAATCTGTGGTCTGGATTGTTAATTAATTTCGGCAATAAATTGCGTCTGATTACTCTATCTAGCCATCGTTTGTGTGCTCAAATGCGGGTCGTGGAGATTTCTTTATTAATTTATGTTTCATTTGGTGCGATCAAAGGCTTTAGTGGCGTAGCTAAACCGCAGTCGCTATTGATTTCGCGTTTTATTCAAATTAAATTACATTTGAATAGAAGTAAAACAAAAGTCAAGTTCATAAAGTAAATTGAAAACAGAATTTGGTTTTTAACTTTTGTGATTTAAACTCCTATTTGTAGATTACTAGCTTTTACCCGTGACTTCGCTTGCGTTGATGTCTCGGATGACCATATAATACTAGATTATCTGTCTCTTGGGAACAGTTTTGTTTCGGGTTAAAAGGTACCCTATGTCCTTCTCTGTGCCCCTGAGTAGTTAAGGCGTGAAACGTAACAAACAAACAAACAAACAATATTGGTTAGGATTCGTGTTATATGCCAATCGTGGACAAGAGCAAAGGGTTTTGTGCTTTAACACTTTGACCGCCATGTTAGTCATATATTAGAAGTTTTGTATGGCATACGTTAGCACTAGGAGACGATTTAGTGAACTGCTAGAAATAATAAGCATTGTGAAACAAATCTTTCATAGCCTCATCCACATAGCAATATGTGGATGAGACGAAAGATTTGTTTCACAATAGTAATAGTAGTACGCGGTAAACTCTGCCTATCACCATGGGATATTGGTGTGAGTGTATATGAATATAATTCGAATTCATTCATTCCTTATTGCTAACATATGTATGTTTCATAATTACAGGTGTTAGAATACAATCAATATTAGTACAGCTATATTCGACCAAATTGGTGTGCAAATATCATAATTATTATCTTATAGTCATACTTCATTTGTGAATCTAATTATTTATCCTTCAAATATTCCGTTACAGAGTAATACGACTTCACAATGAGGTAAACGTTCAGCATTTTTTAAATGTTCAATTTCATCTGTTCTGATTATGTTAAGGGGTTAAGTTAATTTTGTATACACGTATTTGGAGACATACTCAGAAAACTTTTTTATACACAGCTTTTTTATGTCTTTTATAGCATATTTTGTGTTTATGATGTGTGTTCACCAGTGTGTCAAATAGATGTAAATTAATTTTAACAAAAGTCGCAACTTCCTGTTTATACATCGAAGGTAAAGTTAACAGTCGAAGTTGCTTAAATAAAGGCTTACAACTTTCAGTAAATTGGTGACCACACATTGACATTTTTTGGGCTTTAAATGCAGATTCTTTCACTGTAAATTGCCCCAATGTATAATACCATAGCGAATAATGAATTGCTATAGCCTATGTAAATGTACGAGTACGGGTTTACATGTAACGTCTTAACTAATCGAATTGATAAACGGCTTTGGGGATAGGGTATCCGCAGATTTATTGTTTACTAACTGTGCCCGCGACTCCGTCCGCGTGGCCATTCGGTAACAGAGAAATTATACATAAATAATTTTCTCCGATCTTAATAAGAATGAATGATTAATGATAGATAGATGAAACAAACACCAAATGTTAGAGGAAGCTTGCCACAGTGAAACAGTAAAAACAGCATTCAAATCGGTTTAGCCGTTTCTGAGATTAGCGTGCACAAACGCACAAACAAACAGACAAAATTTCTTAAAAATATATTTTTGGCTCCGGTAACATAACTACAACCTGAATGGGTGGTTTTTTTGAAAAAAACATTCATTGTACAGACACGGCTCGTTTACGATTTTATTACATGTATGTAACGTGTGAAAGAGGAGACCAGTTTTTTCTTCGTTCTATTGTAATGCTATTCAGAGAGGTACAATAACTGTATTGATACTTGTATTAATAGCTTTATGTATATCTAAAATCTAATATTATATTTATCGACATATGTACAACTCACTTCCACATCGGATAGCATGGAAATTGACAGCGAAGTAACCACAGTTCCTTCGACTTCTAGGTAAAAACATTTTTAAAAGGAAATATTTTAGCACAAGTTGTAGTGCCAGCAGATGAATGCAGACGCGGTACGAGACCAGTAAAAAATTATATAACAGCCTCCGCTTTATAAATGTACTAATTTAATCGTATTGAGAGCTAGACAAGTCAAAATTCGAAAAGCCATTTAAAGAGTAACGTATAAGTAATGTATGAAAATGACATTAGGCTGATGCCTAAAATTTGCTTCAAAAAGGTCAAATTCGTAGCACCCTTAATCGACAAAAATGTATGAGTGTGGATGAGGCGAGAGAGGTGTGTCAGGATCGTAGTATGTGGTGGATTGTAGTCTCTGTCTACCCGTACGGCATATCGACGTGAGTTTAATATTATAAAAAAAATTAGAGGTCAGACGAATTTTATTTTGTATATTTGGGAAACATACAGTATCTAGAAAATGTACAAAAATAACTTAATTATAAATTATACATATACCAATTAAATTTCCACTTTCAAGTCACACATACACTCTAGTAAAACAAATCAAAGAAATATCCCTACAGCGAGATGACTACTGACACATGATGACGTTGAACATTACGTCACAGCCATAGGTCGCTATGTGGCAGGAGTGGCAGTATCGGAAAAGGGAAGATCTTGCGACCAGACGGGTGTTGTGTTTGGCGGGGCCTGCCACTGCATACTTAAACATTATTCTCTCTTCAAAATCTCTTATAACTAAATAAATCAACACCAGTGTATTTTTCGTTATATTTCTGACAAACCTGGTACACAAAAAATGCATTTTTAGCACATTCTGATTTCGTTGAATCAAATTCGATTCACTTTTTGATTAGTACGTGCTTAGGACCTCTCAAAATTCAATCGCCTTACAAGAGAAAGATCGCAAACACGTAGAATTTTTCTGCGCGCGAATATTATTATTATCCGTGTTTTCTCAGCGTACTGATAAAATTATTATATTTTTTGCTATCAGCGTAATAGTAGAACAGACATAAGCAAAATTTGTAAAGTTCAAATATTATATGATATCAAATAAACAGTGACAAACCAAAGGGAATTCAGTGAAGCGTGGGACCGGTGCGGTTTATGAATATAAACCGGAGTTACATTGGCAGTGTGGAGTTGTGGGGTGCTATTAAACGCGATAAGCATGGAGCGTTACTCACCGTGAGTGTGTATCAGAATCAGTGTTAACTAACAGTGCTATTCCTTTATTACAAATGAAATATATCTTGCATAAATGAGTACAATTCTGTACCTCAGAGGTGTACAGCATCAAGTGACAAAACATACATTTTAAAACTTATGATTATACTGAGGTCCAATACCACCTTAGTGTTTATGGATTTAATATCTTATATCATTGGGTTTTTATTTTCTTCAGAATCGTAGGACTTCGAATTTATATAATTAAATTATATCCTCTTATACCATTCTATTATAATTCATTCATTCATTTCATTCATACATAAAATATGTAAAGGTGGACTTAATGTCTAAGGCATTTTCTACCAGTCAAGTTAGGGTAGAGCAGAGATAAAAAAATAGATGCAATCACAGACTAAAAGAAAACATGAGATGAGATGAGAGAACAAAACCGTTATTACATACTAATACATACATATGAATACAATAAACTAATATGTAATAATAAACTAATACACTATTACAACATATTTAAAAACAAAGAAAAGATTACGATGTATCTGCCAATTAAACAAAAAAAAAAAATGTAAACCCTGCATCACCCCCAGTTCATACATAATAAAAGGTAAAAAGTTAAAAAAAAAATTAAAACGATTTCTGAACGAAAACCAAATATCCACAGATTATAAGTATAGTACTAAAGTATGCAATCTACACAGTGTACAGTTATGTGTGAAATAATTATAAATAGTAGGTAGTAGATCTATGTAAAACAATAATAATTTAACAGACTTAAAAATACACCCAATACTTTAAACTATGGAAAGCTATAAAAAAAAACAAAAAGAACAATACACAGAAGAAAAAACAGAAGAAAAAAGTTAATATTGTGTACCAATGATGTACCTATTTGACTTAGCGGATTGAGTCTCCATTTCCAATACAAAGGTCATGAGTGGTAGATGTACTTAAACAAAGAAAAACATCGTAAGGAAGCTTCTGTTCTGGCACAGTTTATTTCACACGTAAAGTACTAATTAATGTTGATTAGATTGCCTGATTATATAGACTAATTATCTAATTATTCGAAGAACGTAAAAGACGCATTTGGGCTAATATGAGAATGTCGACGATGAGACTGATTGAGTTGGAAGTATGGTTATGTAGTTGTAAAACTGGTTCTATCTGAAAACATTTTCTAGGCACTACAGCGTCTGTGGACAGTGGATAAAAACAATTTCCAATGAACGCTGTATAAAATATGCGTTACCTGTGTACATGTACAGGTATAAGATACAAGGCATGGGATTTGCACATAGTGTGCAACGTATAATATGATCACGCGCTGATTTATTCATCAGAGGCTGACTTGCGAACGCAATTTGATCTAAATGGCGGCTAATTTGTTACAGTTCAGTTAATTAAGTTCAGTGTTAGTTCAAGTAAAACATTTTATAGCAAACCTCAGATCTTCCTGTCGCTGAAGCGGCTGCCCTGCTGACACCTTGAGGTGTCGGGCGGGGCTTACGGCGGGGTTGCGCGCTGGCGCTTCCTTTCCACACCCAAGTTGTATAACAAACCATTTGCATAGTACGTCCGTGATTTAAAAGTTCTCTTATGTGTGTTTCTGACCAAAAAATTAATGACTAGCGTATTTTAACTTTAACATATTCAAATAGAAAACAATGCCTATGATTATATGTTAATATTTACAATTCTTATTCACGTTCTTTGAAAATAATAATCTTTAGTTT
Organism: Thaumetopoea pityocampa; assembly: GCA_017165845.1. Lineage (NCBI taxonomy): Eukaryota > Metazoa > Arthropoda > Insecta > Lepidoptera > Notodontidae > Thaumetopoea > Thaumetopoea pityocampa. The sequence continues at coordinate 15,002 of WUAW01011588.1, read as the reverse complement.
TCCATCGCTTAAACTGCGGCCACACCTCCTATCTCAAACCGGCGCCGCCACGCCGTCGGCGGCGCGCGGCATTGTCAAATTTGCATAATAATGCACGCTCGCTGCACTCACTGGCTATTTAATGAAAATCGCTACAGTCACGGAGAAGTTACTCGCTGAGCCATTGTGTAAGGAGCGACAAACCAAAAGTACCGATACTTGCGCGCGAACAGTAATTGTTCAAATTTTAAATGGGCACGCTTAACAGGGACTCTGGGAAAAGCTGTTTATGTTGCGGGTCTGACGGCACGACAGCTGTTGGTACTTGCACCATGTCTTTAGTTTTCGTCATTAAAGATATGCTTGTGATAATTTTAAGTGTTATTTTTCGTTCATGATTTCGATTTTTCACTTGTATAAACAGTAACATGACGAGATTTATCATACAACCTTATTTTTAATTGAAAAGCTAAATAAATGTAAGTAGTTTATTTATCTGTTTAATTAGTGTAATAATTAAAGTTTATAAAGATATGAGCTAGTTAATTTAATAAGTTGTCTTCGTAAAATTAAAGTTCCCCATTACTGTCATGCCGAAAGTCGTAGAAGAAAAACTAAACCGGAGTTTCCTCGAAGAATAAATAGCATTTGTCGTCAGTGGGACTTTAACTTGAAATATTTTTAATAGACTTTTAGAAAAAATGTAGTTAATATGGTATAAAAATTAGATTAAATGATTCTTCTAGTGATTCTAAAAAATATTTTCAGTTACCATATTATAAAAAAATAACTGTATACTATTATTTAACTTTGTATACTATACATATATAAATAATATAGAAGTTGAAATTTTTAGCAGATTTTTTTAGTTTTATATGCGTAGACTGCACGTTTGTTCTCCTTCAGGGCTTTCACAGGAACTGTTAATTTTATCGAGTAAAATATTATCTTATGTCTTTGTCATACTGTATAACACTATATCTACGTAAAAAAAAGGCTATGCATTGATACATGAAAGGAAAATCCATTCTTAAGGAACTATTAAGCCACTATCGATGTAACAAAAATACATCCACTAGAAGGTATGTCACAAAAATTTGTTAACATTTCATGAAACTTAACCTTCAAACGTCGCGGCCGGCTCTCAGGGGCCCCGCATTCAGTTTATGAGCTCATTAGCCAGTGTTGTCCTCCACCTGCGCGCCGGTAATGCCAAAACACCCGGGCAATTACGAACGCACATTCTTTATTTCACACAATTAATTAAAGGCTATTTCGTATACAAATGTGGGTAAATAAAAAAACAACAAAAGTTTAATACGATTTGCACGATGATTCTGCATTTAATTATAATTTTTGGTTGTGGAAATTAAATAACCTTTATCATGTTATAAGATCGTAGTCTAGTTATTAGGCAGTCAGCGGGCCATCATCATCCCCAGTCCATATTAGTCCCTACTATAGGGGCGCACACCTCCCCTGATCTGGAGGGGGATTAGGCCGTTGACTACCACGCTGACCTAGTGCGAATTGGTAAACTTCACACACCCATGCGGGCATGCAGGTTTCCTCTCGAAGTTTTCCTTCTCCATTAAATACATTGGTGTCTATAATGTAGACCGTACATGAATTAGAAATATTTGGTGTACGGGACCGTGATCGAAGCTACGACCTTTCGATCGCAAGTCGTGTCTGACACCCCTGCACCACCAGTGTACTTGCCGCGGCCGGCAATGCAAACGACTGCGTTGGGTCCTCCGTTAGCTAAGGGAATTGTCCCAGAAGACTGCGTAACGGTGGGCCGTTGCTGCTGTCTCTACGCACTCTAGTCCGCACACATGAGACAGCATTCATTTCAGCCGAATTTTTTTTATTTTGTATTTTGACACTTATTATGACAATATAGTCACGTCTCAGAATTCCTCATTATACTCAAGTGTCCTCCAATTCGCCTTCGCCGAAATATTCACAACCCTTTTGTACTCCATTCTCTTTTATAACTGTAGTCCCTTTTATTTAAAAAAATATTTCTGAATTTCCCAAAGATTGTTTTGTCTGAAACTAAATCTTCATCATTAGATTGTCGGGAAATAAATAAATAAATCTATTTCCCTTGCTTGGAATCCTGTCCCGTAGTATGTATATATGTAAGAGTATATATAATATATATGAAAAAAGACGAGTGTATTTAAAAAAAACTGCTTACTAATTATTATGATATTTTGTTAGTTTTTATCATTGCACCTAATTTATCATCTCAGAACCACTCAAAGGTAGACTGGCAGAGAAGGTTGACACTGGAAGGGAGGAGGTTCACCTTTAAACAAAGTGTACAAGGTTTAAATAAATGAATTATAGGTAAATGTAGCTTTAAAATAAAATTTTCGGAAAATACTGAAATTTTCGTCAAGATACATTGTGGACGAGACGGATGACATGTGTCAGTAACAGCAACATTAAGAAAATAAATAATCCAATTAAAAAGAAGACTTCAAAATTATCTTTCATCCAAAAATCCATAACAGTCACGTTTCTAGCTCGAAGACTGGGAACTAAACATCATATTTAGTTAAATTAAATATTCTGTTTTATAACGACATATTTAATAAAATTTTTCTTTCGTACAGTCTAAATAGCAAGTTTTCCTTCCGAGTTCAAACATTCAACATAATGATAAAATCTCGAAATTTGACAACAAAACAAAATAGTATTACAATGCAGACCAATCAAAAAGTAATTTAATACCGCTCAAAAGTTTGCTCGCAAGTTTTCGGAGAAATCAACTGTAAATCATTTTGAATTACAGGTGGTATTTGTTTCGTGGCCCGAACAAACATTGTTAGAATTTATTAATGTTTAACACAATAATTGTAAGCAATTGTTACAATTTTCGCTAATTAAGGGGGATACAAGATAACGGTAGCGACTTAGGCGGGGGTCTTACCTCAAATCACTGAAGAGTAAGATCTATGAAAGTGTACTGTGTAACAGAGAGAAATCAACCAACGCAAAAAAAATATAATACAAAATGATTGATGGAAATAAAGTCGCCTCAACATAAACTGTCAACCAGCGCACGTAGACACGTACAGATATGACAGATATAAGTCACGGCGGGCGTGGCGTAAGGTGGCGGCGTGTTATTGCAAAAATTCGATCCCCAACGATCAAATGTAAAAAGCGCCTATGAACTTTTTTTGCGTTAATTAGCAGATTCGTCGTGACGTTATTTTCCTAATTTTTAAGTATCTGGTAATAGTATATTAGTTTATTATCATATTTGAGATTATTATTATATATGAGTTTATTGTATTCCCATGTACGCATTATTAGTATGTAATGACCGTTTTGTTCCCACATTCCGTTTCTTTTCGTCTGTGAATACACCTACTTTTTTTGTCTCTGCACTACCCTAAGGTTGACCGGTAAAAATGCCCAAGGCATTAAGTCCGACTGTGCATGTTTTATGTGCGAAGTGTAAATAAATAATAAATCGCTCCACCACACTTCGTGTGCCATTGCATCCGCTGAGTAATAAGTTAATCTGTATTTTTATATTTCACTGTTACTAATAATAT
>WUAW01011579.1:12977-24076 GCA_017165845.1 Thaumetopoea pityocampa | reverse complement strand
TTTTTTTGTAAAGGTATAACAAACGTTGTAACAACGCAAATGCCCTATGTGACATTACAGAGGCTAGGCGTATTATATGTAGACGAAATGACTATGATGCGCTGTCAGATACGGTTTTGGAAAAAACTCAATTTTTAATTCGGTGTTTCTCATTTTTTTAAAATCTATAATTTTCAGTTCGAAAAATATTTTTGTAGTAATTTCCCGTGAAAGTCCTTTGTTGGATATCAGCCTCCTTTTTAAACAAGGGATTTACAATAATACTCTCCACGCTTGGCAGATGTTTGGAGATCACAGTAGATTTTGATTTAATAACGGAATAACGGTTCTGCTCATTACCTTGGTAGATCCTTTGGCTGTTTCTCGCAGCATCGACAGGGAGAGATGGAGCAAGGCTATTTGAGCATTATGCCGGCGTCGTACAACAATTTTTGTAATATTTGATTTTAATGTTTTTAAAAGCATTACAAATGGGTATTCAGCGGTACGGTTGGAGTTAACAAACCTCCCATTACATACCGACAGTGAGATTCCATTATCTATAACATTAAGTACGTAAGTACACAAACATTTTTTTTTTGTATTTTTTTTTTATTCGTTGTTTACTACATTTATAATATATGAATTAAACAGTTGGCTGCTTAATTCATATAGTTTTGTGGCCCATTTATAAAGTAGTTATAAATATGTTTACTTTCTTTATAAACGGTGTCCTAAGAATTACATTACATTAATTATACTTATGCTATAAGATTAATATGACTACAGTGTGAGTTAAAATTGAAAACCTGGCTATCTTGTCTACGCTTAATTATATGATAAATGTGTATATTTAGCTAAATATCTCATGTAAACAAGCTGACACACAAATCACGTAAACGACTAAGCGAGAAAAATTAATAAATCAAACATTAACAGTCAATAAGGATGTTTAATACACAACACAAACAGCAATTTATCCTTCACAAACTTAACAATCACAACAAAAATATCATGAACATTATTTACCTTCACGGTTCATTTAAAATTAAATTGATTTAAATTTATTCAAACGGATCCGATTAATAGCTGTTCATAATATTTTCTTTAAATGTATAATTTTTAAAAATAATAAATGTAATGTAACGTTTGTGATCGCGATTTCGATAGTTGAACGTGATGTAAGTACCTACTATTATTAGTTCTTTCAAATCGCTTTTCTTACATTAACAAACTTCACAATTCTATAAATAATGGAAATTATGCTCATTAACGTATTGATCTAGTAACAAAACAATGAATTAACATTAAACATTAATCGCCAATTAAATTGTAAAATTGTCGCGTCATACCCATTCGTAATTTTCTGACAGCGCACTTTCTAGAAAAATGTAAATACTGTAATTTCATTTTCACGTAGAAACGACACGAACTGAAACCAGTATGTATAACTATTGATACTAAAAGCAGCGAACAATATTGTGACTCTTAAATGATACAATTACAATATTCGTTCGCTCCGTTACGATGACTGAATACAACGCTTTTACTGCTCTTTAAATGTACACACAGCTTAACTACGGAATTTCTCGTCACAAAATAAACGTAAACAGTTTTTATCATATTTTTTAACATTTAAAAATTTTCTTCGTCGAAAACATAAAAATAACTTCTGACGAGACGCAGACACGATCTGTTATAACTATTCCATTTCGATGATCACAGAAAATACGTTGACGTTCATATTTTTGCGCGGCCTATTCAATTGATGCTTATTCAAAAATCTTTGTATCCTATTCAATAACTCTTATAATTACATTTTAAATTGCACCGAAAATACAACTCGAAATTTTTATTACATTTTTTTTTATTTATTTTACATTAAAACAAGCCGCACAAAAATACAAGCCACGATGCAACTTGAACACTTTCTTGGAAACGTAACTTTGATCTAAAAATCTAGTGTTAGGATTCACGATCCGTGCTTTTTAATTATTTTTTTTGTACAACCCATTTTGTTCACGAGTTTTAGTTCCCTAACAAGATTTTTCTCATTAATTATAACTTTAAAAATACCGAACGTCCATAAATTTTTCCTTCTATTAAGACCTAAATTTAAAACAATACCATTTATACAATATTCATAGGAACTTCTTTTGTTGTTATATTTAATTTATTTATATATTAAATTTATGAGGACATTTTTTACATAAATAGCGATCAGTTCACTTTGAATTTTTTAATAATTGTTTTGTTTTTGGTTTTTATTCAGTCAAATGTATATTTTTGTACAATAAAAATTATATTCACGTTTCCTTGAAAACATTATCTTTATCAGTTAACCTTCCAACGTCTTGATGTTTCTTGCCTATTCGTACCAAAAATAAATTTATAAAATCTGCCGAAAAGTTTTGTATTTTTAAATTAAAATACTTGAAAAAATTATAAAATTGAATAAAAAACACTCCTTCACAACCAAATGTCACGATAAGAAATTAAACATGATTTTTTTGGGCTATTGCATTGATTTCTTTTTTTCTATTTTTAAATTGGCTTCTGCGTTTATGTAATAAATACACCATGTTTTGAAAGTATATTTCGCTGCGCAGATATGCCAATATGAATTCAAGAATTAAATAATTACGTACATTAAAATCAGCTTAGTATACCTTACCTAGTTACGATTATATGTAGATTACACAATTTCTATGAACGAAATAAATCTACATTAAATTTATTCTGTTCATATTAATTGTCACTTATATCAGGTGTCTCATCAAAAATGCTCATTTTGATTTTAGAATAAAAACTGCATTACAATATATTGAAAGAACAAAAGTGTTCTTATTTCAAAATAAAGTGTAGATGTTATGAATATTTTTAAATACTGTGCCAAATGTCATTTATAAGTATTTCGGCGCATGTGCGTTTTTATGAAAAAAGGTGTTCTTTCGAATTTTGTGGAAATGCGGCTTAATATTAAGCCAGCAAGGTCTTGCGTTGCCATAAGATTTTTGTGGAGTCTTATCAAGTCTATGTAACCAAGTCGATATTAATTTCAAAACTTGAAATCAAGATTATCTACCAGCTCAAGCCGCATCTCTGCGTAAATGCCACTCGAAGTTTTTTCATAAGAATATATTGTATGCAATGACAGTAAATTTTGTGGATATTTTGTTTAAAAATTAACGGCACGCTTTCTTTGCATGTGTATATGAAATTAAAAAAATACTCTCGTTCTCTCAAAATGATTGTGTTCGAAAATCAAAATATGCCTTCCTGATGGGTAACCTTTAGTATAATACATGTTGATAATATTATAAAAAGAATTAATATTCGGCAACACTTGACATTCTCCTATTATTATTTTTGTTAATTGCAAAATAACCACTATTTTTTATAAATTATGTGATTATTTTCCAATCGTACTCTATAAATCTATTGTGGCAACTGTATTTATTATTGTTATTTTGTATTTATTATAATGGTTACTATGCATGAAGCGTGAACCATTTAAAATCATTGTCTGGGCTATTGCTGTTCATTAATTACGTTTGAATATAAAAGAAATATAAATTGGGCTTTGAGCATTCGTGTTGGTAAGAATGTCTCGTGTTTTTTATTTATTTATATATTGAGATGATATGAGATCATGAGAATCAGAAATATTTGTATTTCTTTTCAATATTGATTTTACTTTCGAAAATTGTTTTATGTTGAGTCATCGCCAACTATAGATAATTAGTTTCTTAAGCCATAATTGTGTCATAATTTTAACTTATTAATACGGCTATAAAATAAAATCAATGTTGAAAAAAATCCATTTCAGACCCTCTGGCTCTCATGGTCTCATATTTTATCGATGTACAGGATGGCTTCATTTGGATCGTCATTATATTCACATATTGACAGTGTTATATTAAACCGACCGACATTGTTGTGTTCAGTGAAAAATCGCTATTAATATGAACTACATTTCCATATCAATAATTTTATTTACATAAACAGATAAGAAAAGGCAGTCTTCTGAAAAAAATAAAAACCCATCATTTTTTTTTGTATGAATGTATATACAAATAATTTTGTAAATAATTACTTTCGTGTTAAAAATAATCGTATTAATTAAAATAAACCGTTTATTTATAAGAGTAGGTATATATAAACAAACAAAAAGCTTCAACATTCACGTAAATGTCTACGATATTTACATATTTTATTATCTAATATGGCATTTGAAAATAAAATTAGTACGCCAATATAAATGTAAAAAACAAGTGATTTTGATTAAAAATAAAAAATAAAATAAAATATTTTTATTTTTTATGAAATTATTTTGTGCGTTCAGAACGTGACTAGCATAAGACGTGTTATTGCTTGAAAAGATTAATAAAATTCAATATAACTATGGAAACATAATATTATAGCAACTATCGTATTGCTCAATCGCTAAATGCGATTCGAAGTGTTTAAAATCAGTTTGGCACATCCTAAACTTTATACTAAGCTAAGAAACTCACTGGTTCGTGAAAGCTAATAAAATAAATATATAACTATTTCATATTAAAGACTCAATGACCAAACGGACAACAGAAGATTGCACTTGTTATAAATTATTTCCCTTATTGTTGCTACGTCTAATTATTTGTTCGGGCGAGTTTTTGTTCCATTTTTTGTTGATATCAAATATTCTAAGTTATTTTTTTTTATTTACAGTAAAATTTGTATCCACTAAACGTTTTGTGTTTTTTTTTTCATTTTATTTACAGCAGTTAGTTCTATCTAAATTAATGTTATTATTAATATTATTATTTTTTTAATAATATCATACTTCTCGCCGGCTAAACAGAAATTAAAATATTTTTGTGATGTAACAAACATCAAATAATAAATTTAAATTTAATTACTAATCAGAGGCGATTTCTTTCACTCTCCCCGTAAAAGAGTTTTATTCCAAAACATCCAAAAGTGTATAATTTCTATATTTATTCTAGATTACTTTTTATTTCTTATGTATTAGGTACTATTGTGTAGAAATCGCGTCGGATTAGTAATAGCTGAATTTTCATGGCTGAGGGTTTTGTTGTAAGTGAACAGCTTGTTGGGCGGCAGCTTGTGCCGCTTGTTGCTGCAAATGCTGTTGTTGAGCCGCTTGTGCGGCTTGAGCGGCCTGCTGAGCAACTTGCTGCGCGGCCTGCTGCGCAACTTGTTGAGCGGCTTGCTGTGCGGCTTGCTGAGCGGCTGCTTGTTGAGCCGCTACTGCTTGTTGAGCCGCTACTGCTTGCTGAGCCGCTACTGCTTGCTGAGCCGCCACTGCTTGCTGAGCTGCTACTGCTTGCTGAGCTGCTACTGCTTGCTGCGCCGCCTGCTGTACCGGTGACGGTAAACTAAAACCCAACATTCTAGGATCGTGTAACCTTAACGCTTGTTCTAGTCTCTGTTCCTGGGCGATCCTAAATGCTTCCACTAACTCTGGTGATATCTGTCCACTGACATCATTAGGCGGTTGAGGGGGGAATCCTCCGTTGTGTCTCAGTGGGCTAGGGGTTTCATTGCCATGTGCTGCGGCGGCTTGAGAAACAGCTAATCGTAAAGCTTCAGCCTGACTTCGTAGGAGTGCTTCAGCTTGTTGGATCCTTAACGCGGCTTCCGAAGGTACTGGTGATTCTGATGGCGGTTGAGTCGGCGGTTCCCGCGCTAGCTGCTGTCTCATTGCTGACACCAAATTCGCAGCAGCAACTTGGACAGCACTCGCACCTTCGCCAGGTTGAGCCATCATGTTCGCTGCGGCTGCTGCTATGGCAGCAACCCTTTCGTCTCCATACACTTGATGGCCGTTAGCTGATCTGAGTAGATCTGTGAGTTTGTTGACAGCAGCTCCAGCTTCGGAACCAGCGGAGGAGGATAATCGACCGTTAGATGAAGAATCTGAGTGGGCAGGCGATGGCGGTGCTAAATTCAAGAGGCCTGATCCTCCAGCTGAAGCGGAAACGGCTGCGATGAGGTCTCGTTCTCGTCTTTCGGCCGCAGCTCTTGAAAGAACGTATTGAGCAGCGAATTGGTGTTTCGGTTCCATTCTCATGTGTTCCATGTGGGAGAGCAGACCTGGAATATTACAATATGTATCATTAGTTTGCAATAATCTTAATGTACGGTAAACTTGGAGACTGCAGTAGGGTTTTTGGATTATGTTTTCAGCATGATAATGCCAGCATTCTATTGTATTATACAGCCGAATCTTGTAACATCTTTAGAAAATATCTTCTGCTAGAAGAGAACTTATTCAGTAGACAATGAACAAAAAAAGACTGATAATGATGACGATGAATCGATGACATATGAATTCTAATAAAGGGAAGGGTAATTTTTTGTAGGCTTCTTTGTCATTTCCGCGGAGAAAACTCCACGTAGGAATTCAGCAAGGCGTGGGCATATCAGACTCCTACTGACTAAAACTTTACTGTTTGATATTCAATGAAATAATATTCTACTTTATATTCTATGGATCGCGCTCTATGATCTATGTGCCATAGACATTTGCGCTGAAGTTGATGATGAAGATTCTCTTTGATTACTATAGCGAGGCGGCTATCGCTTTTTCAAAGTTTACTGAAAGAGCTAAAACGCCGAAGTTTCTAATATACAATATATATCAGCCAAATTATGAGCGTTCTTCAAGGGCCAGTGATCTATCGAAATTCCACACTGATAAAATAAGGAAGTGTTGTCTGTATATCTGCTTGTTACTTTAGTGTTGTCGAAGCAAAACTAACGCAAGACTTACCTAGTCTTGGTCTTATACTATAATATGAAATCAAATATTAGTATTGTTGCCTGGATAAGTCTCCTTTTGGTATAAGTCTCGATAAGTCTCCTTTTGGTCTTGCAGACCAAAAGGAGACTTATCGAGTCTTGGTGTTGCTCCAGTAAATCTATAATAAGTAGTATTAGTATTGGTGGTTTTCTTGCATACTCAGTTTTGCACTTTTCTACAATAATCTTGCAAGTCTTGCGAGACTTAATCACTACTCATCGAACTAGGTCCTGTTTTTAAAACTAGTTAATACTAGCGGTCTCGCTATGTGACGGTGATGATAATGATTTATAGCTTGTTTCCATTCCCGGTGCCGTATCCATCTTTCTGTCAGTCTTGCTTGCAAGACCGAAAATGTTTGGGCAACAGTTATCTTTTTAAGGCTCAGCTGCTGTATCGATTATTTTGTAATTTGGCAGGAAGTTTGATATGATGCCAAGGACAGACATAGGTTATGGTAATAAAGTTAAAAATAATAACTAGCATCATTGTTATTAATAACACAAAGATATTGAGAGCGAAGTTGCGGGTTTAATCATACATCTTTTTGGGAGTGGAAAATAGTTCACATGCAGCTGACAGTACAGTTACTATGAGGATATGGGGCTTGCGCCCACTAAAAACACGGCGTGTTTCTGTCCAGCCCTGTTATCTAGCGACGAAAGTCGTGTGAGCATTATATGGCCGCAGTGTGGATGGGCACAGTGGGATCATTGGGAGTAATCGGAAGAACTCATCCAGTGCAAAGTTTTGAACATCCAGTGTTCAAACGTTTGCCATACATGGCAGAATTGTTGATGATGTTAATGATCACATCTGGATCTTTAGGGCCAAGAGTGGAAGTATTGGTAAAGGGAAAATCTTCCGGCCAGACGGGTGTTTATGTTGGAACGTTGTATATATGCTGAGTTGTTATGAATTTTTCTTCATCGTGATTCGGCTTCTTTAACTTTTCGACATTCGACAGTAGCAACATCTGTCAAGGATTATAGGAACTGTAATGTCACTTACCACTTTCATGTGTGAAAACGGCTTGACACACGGAGCAAGGCCACATCCTCAGGCCACTGGTCAGCTGGGTCTCTGGATGGCAGGCCAGGTGCTTCCTCAAAGACCCCTCGTTGACGTAATGCTTCCCGCACACCGGGCACGGGTGGTTGGCGGTCCGTCGTTTCGCTATATAAGGATCAACAGGTTTAGCTTGCGCCGGGTACGGTGACGTGGCTGGGGGGCCTGCCAGTCACCAGGATTGAGGTAGGTTAGTGGGTTAGAGGGGGGAGAGAAAAAAATGAATACGTTAGTTTTCATGTTAGTTAAATGATGGAATAGACGATGTTTTGTTGTTTTATTAAAAGTAACGTTGTACTAATCATCAGATCATTTAAGATCAGTTTCATACGCCTCCCCGACTTGATAGGGGTAACCATAATCTTCACGCTTGCCAGGCGTTTGGCGGTACCAACTGATATTAGTTGACGAGCTGCTTTTAGCTAAATTGCAAGAAATGTGTTGTATTTTATTACCACAGCCATTTTTTTTGATAACAAATGGAGATATATTATAAATATGGGTATATTTTTTCTTCACACGTTTCTTTTACATANAGCCTCCCCGACTTGATAGGGGTAACCATAATCTTCACGCTTGCCAGGCGTTTGGCGGTACCAACTGATATTAGTTGACGAGCTGCTTTTAGCTAAATTGCAAGAAATGTGTTGTATTTTATTACCACAGCCATTTTTTTGATAACAAATGGAGATATATTATAAATATGGGTATATTTTTTCTTCACACGTTTCTTTTACATATTTGGCAAACATAATTCTGTTCACCCCAACAAAGCATCGCCTATAATCTTAAAATTAATGTCTAAAATCAAAATATAAAGAAAACAAATTGTGTGACAAAATAAACAAACCAGCTAAAATAACTCAAACCAATTAAACTTATAAACAAAGTGTATTCGACTATAGAAAATGAGGAAAACGACGCCATTAGATACATAAACACAACATGTTATGATAATACAGTTTGAACGCCATCCGAAGAATTCATACTCGGCGGACAAGAAATGTTTAGGAAACAATCCGCCCCAGCAATCGTAGCCGATAGAATAACATTCGCCGGGCAGCGTTCACTACCACCTTATTTATTAAGTGAGTGTTCTATATCTATGGAAACGATACTTTTGTTTTAATGTTGATGTGAAACCAACACCCCTCATGGCTTTATGCCAGCTGGAAGCTTTTTCACCACAATAAATATCATAACCAACTTTTCGCTGTGTATTATAATGAGCGACTATCTATAAACTTCCAGTGACATCGCTTACATGCTAATAAATCTCTTCTATGCAAGCGTTACGTGTTCGTTATATCAATTCCATTATAACCATACGTAATACATATGCTTGCAGTGTTGCAAATTAAATAATATGAATAATTTTGAATAATTACGTCGCTCATAGAACAGACTCTGCTTATACATAGTTACAACTAAAATTAAACCCAACGATGTTCCAAAGAATGCCGTTGTCGTTCGATTTTTAAAATCGAAAATCGAATGTTATGCGGGCATTCTTCGTGATGAATGAAAAAAGAAGTTCGAATGATATTTAAATTCGAATTTATTATTTCAAATCCATGTTCTTGTTTCAATTAGATCCTGATAGTGAACGACATGATTTAAATTAACCGAACGTCCTTCGTGACACTTACTCGCAACGCCGGACGCATTTGGGTCCTTATGCGTGTTCTTCATGTGTTCTACAAGAGCTTCGCCACCAAATACAACTTTGTGGCATATTGGGCATGGTGTGGCGGTTGCGCCCCCAATCATTAGTGCCGCATGTTGCTGCAAAACACCAAGGTGCAGCTGAAGCTCCTGCTCCGCCGGGCGGGGGCGATGCGGGCATAGCAGTTGAAAGATTAGGATATTATAAACAACACATAGTAACAAACAAATTAAAAAATACAATCGAAAGAGAATTTTGAAAATAATATGGCCGAATGTTTCAATTTTGTGTTCAAATGAAATTCACATTTCAACTTATTGTAATATTGAAAGTAAAATAATTAAACAGCAAAAATAGTACGATTAATTGTACTTATAATTATGATAAGTTACATTTGTATTTTCGATAGTTCGTATAATTTTGAAATTAAAATAATTGAATTTGAAAACTAAATTATTCGATATTGTGTTACATTACATAAAATATACAGAAGCAAATCATTGCTATCAAGCCTAGTGGTATGACTATATACTGCCTTATTTTAGATCACGAGTTCGAATCTAAGGCACGCACCTCTGAATTTTCGAAATAATGTGTGTAATAATAATAATTAATTATGACTCGCTTCAGACGGTAAAGGAAATTATCGTGAAGAACTTGCAAGCCTGAGAAATTTTCTCGACAATTTGTGAAGTCTGTCAATCCGCATTAGGCCAGTGTGGTGGACTATAGGCTACCTCACTCATTCAGAGGAGGCCCGTGTCTTGTAGTGGGACAGAAGTAGGTTGATGATAATGACGACATAAAATTCTAACTATAAAAACTATGTATTTCGGTAATTTAATTTTAATCTCTTAGACACGACGAGCCACTATAGTGACATTTGCGGATGTTATCTTTCTGAAGGATGCGCCACTATAGTGGCCCAATCAGTACCTCACTCGCTCACCATTTGAATTAGACGGCCGTTTAGTTTAGAATAGAATATACTTTATTGCACACACATTTACATGGAATAAACAATTATCACAATAATTACAAAAAAACAAAAATGTGTAAAAGTTTACTGTTTTGTTTCACAATTTCTGTCTTCACCTCGTTTTATAACACTGCTAACAGTATTGATACGCCTGTGCCAGATATGAATCGTACAAACGCGCAACATTCAGCCGGGCCTAACAGGTTAATCATGAATACGCACACTAATATTTTTTTTTCTTGTAATTATAAATTTTTAAACACTACATAATATAAATATACATATGTAAAAAGTTATCAAACAATAAAATATATTGTTGTTGGTTTATAATTCAAGTACCTATAAAATGCAACAATTCAAGTAAGACGGATTCATTCCGACAATCAATAATTTCAATGTGATTTTATGTTCGTTTCACTATAAAGAGTATCGTCAAAAAGATTCTCAAAAGTTTTCTTTTTATTATCAATATATAGGACTATTATGTGTATTGGCCATGTAGCGGCATAATAATAGCGTCACTCCATCTCTTCCTGTGGATGTGAGAACCAGCCATGGGATGTACCGCGGTAATGGACAGCACGGTTATCCAGTTA
>WUAW01011568.1:896-12275 GCA_017165845.1 Thaumetopoea pityocampa | reverse complement strand
ATATATATATATATATATATATATATATATATATATATATATATATATATATATATATATATATATGGCTTGCGTTAGCAAGCTCATCGTTAATGAACAAAATAATAATATTATTACATTTGTGCTACGCATAGATACGACGTGATAAAATAAAACTTAAACTTATATTCAAAAAGACATTTATTTTAAATAATATTTTGACATTAAAACTTAGTACTAAAATTTTGTATTTCAAGCAGAATCATAACTAAACCCTTCTTCAGAGTCAGTTTCTTCGTCACTGTCATCTTGTAAATTTATTATTAATTCAAAATCAGTCTCAGAATATTCCATATATTCAGTTTCTTTTATAATTACACTACTAATTTCTGAATAAGGTTTTCTGTATTGCTCATAATTTGTTCAACATTTCATAGAGCAATGTAGTTTTTAAGGACCCCCCAGATGTTCACTATGGCATTAAGCTCAGGGTGGTAAGGAGGCAGGTGTAAAACTTCAAACTTGTAGTCATCGATTTTGTATTTGATAAAATCAATTTTATGTTTTTTTTTATATCATTAATTATATCAACTACGATACTACTAATGAGATATCGAATGGTAGTCTTAGTACGAGTACCAGTACTCAGCTTTTTTACAAATGGAAACGGTTTTTTTCGAACGTGTGTTATCAATACGTAACTTTCGTCAGTATAGACAATAGGCAGACCTTGACAGCGGTATTCGGCTATTTCTTTTAAATATTTAATATTAGTTTTACGCCACCTGAATACCAATTTATTTAATGACTTGCCAAAAATCCATGGAAACCAATTTTTTCATTTAAGATTGACCTTAGTTTTGCCCATGTTGGAATTTGTTTTTGGACATCAATATCTATTTTATTCTCTCTTTCTTTGGTTTTTCATCGGTGAAATAAATTTCAAAGATGTGCTAGCAATATCTCCTTCATTTGACATATTTTTTTGTTCTTTTAATATTTTTTGGACTGTACGTTCACTTACTCCCGTCGCTGCTGCAGTACGCTTTGTAATATTACGCAAATGTGATATATTACAATTTGGTTCTCGATGAAGTTTCCTGAATTCATATTCTTCCTTGAGAAAATAGTAAACATTGGCAATCATTTAATGAGCCTAAAATAAACAAGACATTATTAAAATCACGTTTAACATGTTATTAATTAATTACACACAACATAAATAAAATACACCAAACATAAATATTACTTTGCCTTACCTCACTGTGAACAACTTTTCTCCGTTTATTCGTACCTTCCATGCTGACGGTATTCGATGAATAATTTTGACGTGAACCGTACAACACTACTGACTTAGCCGGCGACTCAGCCGCAACTGAGCGCTCCCGAGCTTACGTACGCAAAGACAATGTGCATGTACATTTACACAAACAAGTATGGCTCACCCGCTTTCGTGAGATAAAAGGATTATACGATCCTATCGGGCGAGAAAAAAAAACTAACGCGTCAAGATACGATTTATATTAATAACTTGCGCACAGGACGAGCCCCCCTAGCCAAGTTGACATTCGACAATCGTTATCGCTAACAGAAAGGAAAAAAATGTATTGGAATGACACTTCTATTCGATACGATATAGTCATACGTGACTTGTATGACTTGGCGATTAGAAGTGTCATTCCAATACATTTTTTTCGTTTCTATTGGCGATAACGATTGTCGAATGTCAACTTGGCTAGGGGACAGGAGCTTTGTAGATTAATATAAATGTTAAACACACAGCACAGTGCGAACAAAAATGCGTTTTGCTTGCGTCGTCGCCAATATTGCTGTTCAATTAAATTCTTCATCTTCTGCACCTTCTGGTACTTTATCTTCTGTGCTTTTGTTACAATATTTTACGATTGGGACTCGGTGAACTGTTTTACTATTAAATTGGTTAGTTCAGCCAAGTTATTTTTTATTGTATTTGGTTGTGGTGAGGAGTAAATGATTATTATTATTAACTTATTTAACATGTTTAAAATGATTTCATTTTTGTTTAGATTTTATTGTTTCCCAAAACATTAAACATCCATTTTTACACTTATAAATTTAACATAACTTATTCAAATTGAGTAGGTAACAAACCATTTTAAAATTCTCACAGTGATTATACAGATAATAATAATAATACTAAGCCTACAGTAAATCCTGGTCTAACTGTAGCTGTTACACGGAGACCCAGCGGTCTTAAGGGCTAATTACACTCGCGGTTTTGTTTTCTTTTAAAGTCGTTAAAGAAAGTAAATTTGTAATTCTCAAGCTTCTCAGACTACGTAATTTAATATTGTTTTAGTACGTCTTTAAACCGCACCTATATAAATGAAGGAACAGATTACTTTTTAAATGAAGCTGCAAAAAAATTAATTAAAAAAGTGATCCTTACAGTGGTTAGCTTTATAAAATAATATTTACGGCGATAAATATCAGAAGGTTAGTTAAATACTTTAATAAGAGTGTAATAACGCCCCAGTGATGATAATGATTACATCATTATAATCATCAGTTATAGTAGTCTAGAGAACTTGTGCCTCGCGTTTAGATCAGTAAGTCTAGGGTTCGAATTCAAGCTAAGCAACAATGATTTTTTCTCATCAAAAATGTATGTGCTGATATTATAATAACATGCGTTTCTTCATGTTTCGAAGGACTCCTAAAACAGCATCACTAGTTGTTTGTAAGAATAGCAGACCCCGGCATAAGTAAAATTAGGTTATGTAAGAAGTGTCTCCATTAAAGCTAGCCTTGATTTGCCATATTTCGGTATCAAAGTATTGGATCTTACATGCTTCTGTGACAATAACAAAAGACGCGCATCTTTTTGGATATCATACACGATCCATGGTTTTATATCGATTTTTAGACTCAGTGCCGGCAGTTCTGCGTCATCAAATAATAGTTCAATCCTATTGTGATTCAGACATTCCGATGATTTCGATAAAATTTTTGCGTATATAGAACAAGATTTCGAATGAGACGTGGGATTTTTTTCTTAGAAATATTACGCGAGCGAAACGACGGTCTATAATTGGTAATATAATAAAGACAGTATATTCTGTAGTATAATATATTTTTAGTAATATTATATAGTATACAATTAATACACTTTGTAATAGAGTGCATTATCACCTGCGATAATATCTAATAATACTATGGCGTCTTTAAAGTTCTCCCGAAATGAAAGCTTAAAGTAATTGATTACAATTATTTAAATATTTTCATCGCACCATCGTCGTGCTTACAACGTAATTTTGTTTTTCAAATATTGTATCTAAAATGTGAACACCGATTTTGTAGCGCTCAGTGAAAGATGCTACGAAAATTAGATGCAAAAACGTGCTGATAAAGTGACATTTAACTTTAGGCAAAATACTCGTAACACTTCATTATGTCAGTCCTTGTGTTCATGTATTCCCCAATAAATTCCGCATAGACGGCTATGCAAATAACTTTTGATAGAACCTAAATAAATCATGGTAATTCTGTTAGCTATAAATAGATTACTGTGTGTACAGCTATCTACATAAAACTAATGGTTTCGCATGATTTAATGTTTAATGTACCAAATAAAATTAAGTAAAAATATATAATTCGAATGTTATCAATATGATTATAAAAGTTTGTAAAGACGTTCCGATCTTTGTAAATCACGCGTTATATGTTGTACGGATTTACAGATAGGCCATGTCCAGGATTGAATGATCAATTTTATCCTACATGAAACAACAACGTCATCAGCCGTGGAGTGGAAGACTGGTTGGGTTATTTTTCAAAATAGGTGATAAACGCGCCGTTGAAGATCTATAAGCTTACCTGTCTCATAATCGCATTTACATGTTGTTTTCGAGGATCATTATAAATCGTCTCGAACACAAGTTAGATAATTTCAAAGCAGTTTTATGCTTTTAAAGATTTTGCTTTAGAATAATAAAGATGCAATCAGCATTCATGATAACCGAATTTGAATAAACTTATGTAATTTAAGATAATTTAAGCCCCATTTTGCCTGTTTATATTTTATGGATAATATAGTATTTAATTCAATAGGCATAGAATTTTTTATACAAAACAATATTAATAAAAAAATATTAGGTAAATATTTAGGTTTTGAGTGTTAGGTAAATATTTCTAGTAAGAATCTACTAATCGTTAAATATTTTTACTTAGACTTAGGTACTTAAATTTAGACTTAGATACATCTAGACCATTTTCATTTGGTTTAGGTTATTTCATGATTGAATAGTAAAACGGCATCTTAATTCCTTTTAGCATAGACTTAGTCTCGCATGGCTGGAGTTCGATCTTTGGAAATTGCTGTCGAGGTTAATCAAATCAAATCCAATTGAAAAAACAATTTAGGAACCGATTTGTATAAAAATAGGTAGATTGATAAGAAAAGTATCACATACAGATACACATAGAGTAACGATTTATGTACATTTAGTAAAAACAAATTAGAACAATTAAGTAGTATTTGTTTTCAATTTCTTTATTAAAAAACAATACAAAAAGCTGTATTAAATATTTTCCCTATTAAATATTAAAGAAAATACAAACTTATTATTTTATTACGATCCTTTCTAAATTGACATTTATTTGTATAGGGTAAGATCTAAAATCGCCCCTCTCACGCGTTATGCTTGTACAGGACGAAATAACTGATAAAATTGTTATCGGCTAAAGTCGTTAAACGACACCACGATATTGAGACCTCAGAGTCATGTTGTAATCTATACTATGATATTATAAAATTGTTAAAAGTAAAATTTTCAACAATAAAAGATATTTAAAAACAAACTACTCGGATCGACTAATTTAGGGTTTCTGAAACCAAATCCGTCCATGTTTGTTTGTTTGTTTTTTTGTTCGGGTTTCACGCAAAATCCAGCGGGCAGACTGGTCAAACGATTACAGTCTTAAACGTATTATTTCGATTTAAATAGTTCGGTATGTTTCATCAAAACCGGTCCAGTAGAATTGAAGATACAGCTTGATCCCTGTTTTAGTAGCCGCTGTTAAGGTATGAGAGCTCAAATAAAACTAGTTCTCTGTTCTTTTATATAAATTTAAAAAGAAAAAAGTCATTTAGAAACAAACCACCCTTTAATAAATTTAGTAAAACAAAATGTATTCTATTATAATTTTAATAGTTTATAACCATTAACTTGTCACATTCAAGTGATTGCCATTGAACTATGTAGTGTTGATGAAGTAATTTTTAGAAGTCAACCAAATCCCAACAATTTAACTAAGTATCATAAATGTAATTGTGATAGATTACCCAAGTTATTTAACTGAGACATGGATGGAATAAGCCTATAGTATTATAAAAAATGATAATGTCCAATGTATGCGAGATCATTATAGTTACATTTACAGTTACATTAGAACGGAGTGCGAAGTACTAATAATAGTGATAATAGTTGTATAATATACTTAAAGCTAGAAAAGAGACTTGAACTCAAAAAATGTAAACAATATACAAAAAATCCAATATAATTCAAAATAAGTTTTCGTTTGAAGCTGAGAATCGAAAGAAAGATCTTCAATTGGTACGCTAATATTATCAAGACTTCTCCATGTTTCGGAAAGTACGTAAAACGGTGGATCTCGGTTAGTACCTCAGCAACTAGGGATTCACAGGGGTGACGTCAGATGACCATCTCGACCCACCCTACAGCCGCACACCCTGCAAATAACAGCAGACCCTGGCGCAAAAAAGTTGGGATATTACTAGTTTGTGAGAGAGTGTCAATATAAATAACACAATACCAATAAGCCAAGTGAGCTTCCTAATTAATTTATCTGGACATTTACGGACATTGCGTTAAATAATGAGCAACTGTTCAAATTGAATTAAGACAATATTTTCATACTGATCATTCGACGATTAACACGATATCGTGATAATCATCGAATTGACATCAAAACTTTCAAGAAAGTAATAAGACATGATACATTAATATTGTTAAATCGAAGAAATTATTGAAATAGACTAAGAATAGACATGATTTGACATGACTTTCATAAGTCATGAAAATTATGTAAGACAAAATCAGACAAGGCAATATAACCTAAAAGATTAGCCTGCGACACCGAGCGAAAGTTATAAAAAAATCATATATCATCGATGATAGGGTAATGTTATAATAGCAATTTAATGTATTCAAAGAAGAAAAAAAAACATTTTTCAATTTTATTTCTTTGGTGACTAGATCTTTCCATTCATTAAAAAAATATTTGAAAGTAACTATTTTTCTTAATTATTATTACAATTGCAGCATATAGCATTTATATAATTATCATACTAAAATTATTTAAATCAGCACACCGATATAAATTATTCGAATGTGAAATGGATTTTCGGATTGGATATCAATTTTGGACAATAGAATGACCATTCATCTATATGAACGCTCTTCCGCGGTTGACTCCATTGTTGAGTAAATTATTAACATCCTCTAGTTGCCAATATAACCTCAACCACTAATTATGAAACTATAATTCTCTGTAAACTTTTATTGTGATTCAAAATGAAATATTTTACATACTTTTATCTATTTATTCAGTATTAGTTGCTTCCGCCACGGTATTAATATATATATATATATATATATATATGTGTGTGTGTGTGTGTGTGTGTGTGTGTGTTTGTATATATATACACTCGTCTTTCACACTTTACGTATTTTTTAATTACGAGGATTTGTAGTATGCTCAATGTCTGAGCGCCACAACCAGGAATACAGCTGAATATCTGACTATATTGCCTGGTATCATACTGTGCTCTGTTCACATTTGACACAGTCAATCCTTTTTCGATTTCTTTATGTACACACATAGTACATAATTGTGGCTATATTAATTTTTTTCCTTCTTACTTTCTTCTTTTTTAGTAGTTAAGAAATGTCGGTTCAATCTGTCTTTATTTGGGATTCACTAGCGCTTGCAGTCAGAAAGTGTACCAGACGGTACTCATTTAAAATTAAAGTTCTTGAATTACTTCGGTGTGAAATGGCAGAATCATATTATTAAATTCAGAGTTTATTATTATTTATTTGTGAATCGTGTTTAATTTTATTAATATTTATGTACTTTTATACAAATCTATCTATCAGTATATTATATAAGCTTTAGGTAAGCTTGTAACTCATATTGTTTTATTTCCATTAGATACTTCATCTATTGTTGTCGGTATCATCGATTGACAATGATCAACTGGTAGAAAATGCCTTAAATCCGTCCTTATACTACTTATAAGTCCTTTATAATATATCATCATCATCATCATCATTTCAGCCCGTAGCTGTCCACGGCTGAACATAGGCCTCTCCAATCGAATTTCAGCGCAACCGGTCCATAGCCACCTGCATCCAGCGAGACTCAGCGATCCTCACCAGGTCGTATGTCCGTCTCGTAGGTGGCCGTCCCACACTGCGCTGTGCAGATTGATTATAATATATAAGTGTAAATAAATAAATAATATCTACTAGAATAGTAGAATATTATTATTAACATAATATAGCATATTCATAACATATATAACATATTCTACTATTCTATTCCTGTCAGTCGCTGACTCAGTAAAAGTACAATATTTGTGACTCATGCTGAGTACGCTTACATTTTCGTTACTGTTCAATATTTCGTTTTGTGCGTTAAATGTTAGATTGCCGCTGCTGTATCTATTATATTATTCGTAGTAGGAATTATGTAGGTTTATGGGACTGACGCCTAACGGTAGTCAGTCATCTGAACTCGCCCTAAAGCCTCTCGCTTCCTGTAATAGTAACAGATAGTAGTGACAGTTCAATGTCGATGGTTTATTGACTTAGTGAACTTGTTGTCGGTGCCAATGAATCCTTGGTTCGAAACTCGGTAGAGGCAAACTTTATTGATGATTACGAACGTTCGTATCCGAGTCATAGACGCATTTCCTCATAGCACCCGAAAGTCCTGTGCTGAAAATGGGCCTATACCTATATGGGCATATAGATTGCGGTAGATGTTGGTTAATTCGCAAACTCTATTTCTCATTATCCTATTCACCCTTAGCTAATTTTTACGGTACTTTCGCGATGATGAATGACGATTAGGTGTTTGCATTATATAAAAAATCTTCCCTGAACTCAGATCTCACTTTTGCATTTATAATATTAGTAAAGAATACATTTAAATTGAGTTTACGGAGAAAGTTTTAAAATTGTTGGGGAAATATATGTGCCTTTGAGGTTCAATTGAATAATATAAGCTCTTTATAACTCCGCTGAACGAATAGAGTGTAAGCGGCTTACACACTCGTTACTCATCCTGCCGATATTCCGCCAGCTATTATTAAAATTAAGCAACATAAGTTATACTAAAGTTTTCATGCGTTTTTTCAACGAACTTTTTGTTTGTAAACACAGTTACAACGCTACTACTAATAAATATATGTATCTATGCTGTATAGAATAGTCTATGTATAATAAGCTATGTATCATATTGATTTGATGTTATCTAGGGTGTGACATAGGCGTTTATTTTGAGGGTTTTCATAAAATTATTCAAATTTTACCAATAAAAGTGAATGATTCGAGCTTCTTAGTATAATTTCATAACTATCAATTATAAAAAAATAATTAAATAAGTTATTATTTCTGAATACACAGATAATTTTGACTTGGAGACTTATAAAAAATTATTATTCCGGTCAATGCTGAGATCTGTTCATCAGTATACCATATAATCTATGATAATTATTGATTAGTTAAATTTTGTCTGATTACAAAGGTCCAATTTTAGTGATTTGCTCGTAACTATTTCGTGGAAGACATTTGTTTTAAAGACACCTCCCGCTTTATGATTCAATTCTTGTGTCGCGGCGACTTTACAAACGTTCAAATAAAGGGAACACAGAACACCCAGAACTTTAATCAGAACATAACGTTTAAGAAAATTCCAGAAGAAGTGGTCATATACATTTAGAATGAAATATCTCCATTTCAAAAAAAAAGTGAAACAATATGCGTAATAGAGAATTAACCTTTTTCCATGAAAAGAATTGGACATATTGGAATGAATTTAAAATAAATTAATTAAATATTTATATTTAAGATTAAATCTGTACTCGTTTTACCAATTATTATATTTAAATGTATTCATTTTACGAATGGTTTACCGATATAACTAACCGGGAGTTGGAAGGGATCTGTCATGTATTTTTAAAATTATCCGAGGGAAGGTGTACAATGTTGAGATATTATGGAATATTTGTGTATTCCCCAGTGATACGTGCATATGGCAGTGTCGTTAACCCCAGCTGCCAGTGTTTCCATGCAGGTAAACAAATTTGCTTAAAAGAATCGCCCCAACACGCGCGCTCTTCACTCTCGACCGCATAGCTACAGAGATGTATTCTGTTGCAATCTGAAGGAATTGATAAAGACGACATTATTTTTAATAAGATCGTCCTTGTGAATCTTCAACAATTATGATTAATATTGAAAAAAAAAACTGGAACAAGATCATTACCAACATTGCAGGACTATATTTCAAGGCAATTCCCTAGAACTCTCTCAGTGAAAAGTATGTGGGCATACGAGCATAACGGGCAGCATCCTTATCCTGCCATTCAAAGAAGATTCACTGCGAACTCCATTACGCTTATCAAACATGCATGTTATGGAAAATCCCGAGCGGGTTTTCCATAACCCACAATATGCAAACCCACTCGTTTAATGTGTGAGACCTATCCTTAGGCCGCCGTTAATAAAGATTTTATAATTTTTATTAACATTGTATTTTCATATATTCTCTTTTGTGTCTAAAATATCATTTTCATAATGATCAGTTCGTAAGGTATCCTCTCCCACACACTGAGTTAGTTATCTAGT
Organism: Thaumetopoea pityocampa; assembly: GCA_017165845.1. Lineage (NCBI taxonomy): Eukaryota > Metazoa > Arthropoda > Insecta > Lepidoptera > Notodontidae > Thaumetopoea > Thaumetopoea pityocampa. The sequence continues at coordinate 2,379 of WUAW01011568.1, read as the reverse complement.
GAGCACCCTATTTTTATTGCTTAAATGGACACTGTGCTGTTTACGCCAGGTACAAGACATAACTGTAACGAATTTGTGATGTAAAAGCATAATTTTACACTGCTTTTTTACAACATTTTGCAGCAATACATAAATTATTAAATAAAACATAGAAACTGTTACTTTGTCCAATAAAAATGTCAATTGGTATATGATAATCACTATTACTATATCACCTCTTTGCAAGAACAACGTGATATTTCGACAAGTGTAATTTTACAGTACGCATCAATTAAATACTTAGAAAGCTATAAAATTTTAAGGAATGATTCTTAACGTCAAACTTGCAATGAACTTTATGACCTAACTGATAAACTTTCTAAAGATGGAAAAAAAATTCTAAAATTTTATACTTTTTGGTATTAATTAGCATATTTTAAAAAAAAGGGAATATTAAGAAATATCACGTTGTTCTTGCAAAGAGGCGATATAATGATAAACATTTCATACCACATCAGCGCGAATAAAAGAACGCAAATGAATAGAACTAACCATGGTGTCTTGCGGTACATTGGTTTTTAATCTCAGAAATAATTACATTAATATATTTAACATAAAATTTTCATTCAATCATTGTGCAAGTGAAGTGAGGTCATAATACCTTTTTTAAAATACAGTTTTTCATTTTTAGTTTCGAAACCATCAAGCTAACCGTAGAACCAATTATACACTATTCTGTGTAAATAATATACGGAATATATTATTTTATCATTTATTATATGTCATTTTTTACAAGAGTTTTTATTAAAAACTCAACAAATATCATCAATCAAGCATCTCCCCAAATATGACGCCATCTGACTTTTTCCTGCTGCCTAATTTAAAATTACCAATTCGAGGAGAGCGTTTTGAATTGATTGTCATAAAGTAAAATTAATTGCAGGAGCTAAGGATGGACCTCAATACGCGAAAGAAAATGAACTATTGTGTGAAGCGCTGGCGTGGTTGCATTCCAAGTAATGGGGCCTCTTTTGGAGGGGATAAAATATTTTTTCAATGTTTATTTTTATTTTATTCAAATTTTTTGGACACTTATTATCACCTCATGTATCTAGGAAAAAAATATTTAAAAATTTGAATTTTTTTTGAAAAAGAAATATTTGTTCTTAAAGTATTCTTCATTTTTTTTATCTCTATTTTATCTACTTTTGAATATAAATTTTCTCCATTTTTTCCGCATCTAATGATCTTGTGAACTCTCAATCTAGATTCAGGCTGAGTGCTCGTGCTTCCTGTTGGTGACATCCACTGTTGGTAACAGGCGGCTCTGCGGTTTGTAGCACAGGGTTCAACTATTTATTCTCTTTCATGACTATGCTACGGCGACTTCAAAGTATATACGAGGCATGCCTTTTAAGTTTTGTCGTTTGAACAAAAAAACACAACTAGAACCTTATAGTACTTTTTATTGTTTTTCAAAGTATTCACCACGTAGCTTAATACA
>WUAW01011563.1:382-15103 GCA_017165845.1 Thaumetopoea pityocampa | reverse complement strand
ATGTACGCCTCGTGGACAGAGTTCAGTGCGCTGGGCGGCGCAAGCTGCACGGCGTATTTTGAAGCGTCTAGCAAGTTACGCCTTCGTGGGCAATAGGCCTGAGGTACTAACGGACGATAAACCTGTTTTTATTATACTTTGTCTTTAGTAAACCGGTCCGCCCGGTCAAGTGAACTATTTATATTTCAATAAGTCTTCATGCCACGGATCATTAGTACTTAAATTATTGTGATGTAAAACCTCAACGATAATATGTAGGCTATTTGAAACCTTGTTCTATTATTAATAAGGATGTTAGTAGCANCAAGCTGCACGGCGTATTTTGAAGCGTCTAGGAAGCTACGCCTTCGTGGACAATAGGCCTGAGGTACTAACGGACGATAAACCAGTTTTTATTATACTCTGTTTATTTTTAGTAAACCGGTCCGCCCGGTCAAGTGAACTATTTATATTTAAATAAATCTTCATGCCACGGATCATTAGTACATAAATTATTGTGATGTAAAACCTCAACGATAATATGTAGGCTATCTTAAACCTTGTTCTATTATTAATAAGGATGTTAGTAGCGTAATATTTTGATTAATGATAATCGCGCATTAAATGTGTGTGCGTTTCACAAAATGAAAACGATATCACTAGATTTTGCACCTTAAGCCAAAAACGTTAAGGTACACAATGGTAAATACGATCTCTTGTTAGATAGATTAAATATGCCTTTTCAAGCTAATAATGGCTTGTACATGCCTGATTTGAGTAGGATACTGCTCGAGCAATGCTCAGTTTGATAAGCAGGCTCGATGCTCAAGTTAATTTGATCGGTCATGCGAATCAAGATAGTTTTCATAGGTTTACTATTTTGTTAGATAAGTTCTATTCTATTCTAGTGGGCTGCCTATCAAATATAATGTCGATTTAGTATCTATATGATATTAAATACGACATTTTTGTAATACGCACCCAGTTGTTTCATCTCTAAAACTAAGGAATCTGTCTAAGAAGTGACCCCTTTTTAAATCTGAAAAAAACTTTTAACCAACGATAATTTTATTTTTTTGTGTTGGCACAATTGGACTGAGTATCGATCATTAAATCGATTCGTAGACTTCAAATATGTTTATAAGTTTTATGACAAAACATGATGTGTCGATTCTTCTATTTGTTCTTAACGAACTATTTTCAGATTTACAGTGTACAAATATACTTCTATAATTAATTAGAGTCAGTAAATTGACATTGGCAGCGTTACCAATCGTTTTTGTCCTCTGTGAATAGTGATGTCACACGACTTTATTATCGATGCAGTTTTAAATTTTATGATAGATCTGAAATCAATAAATATAATATAATTTCATCATTATCAGCGCGCAGAAGTACACTATTGGATATGAACCTACTCTTTAAAAAGGAGGGATTTGTCATAATCTGCACGCTTGGCAGGCGTTTTGATATTGATAGATTTCGATAGAAGAACAGGTCAACTCTGCAACTCATTGTCCTTGGAACATCCCTTAGCTCATTCTGACAGCATTAACAAAAATAAATGCAGCGGCGTTATGTTTATTTGAATATAATAATGTCTGTTTAAATGAATAATTTTTATATTATTAACTTGTTGAAGACTGTCTCGCTTTGTCAGAGAATCAGTACTTCATAACGAATCACTTATAATGTCATAAGAGACGAATTTTTGAAGAGATCCTCTTTCATTAAAATATAAATCAGTCACCATTTATCGCGAGCAAAGATGTAAGTTTTAACTAGTAATGATTCGGTAGTAAAGAATTCATTGTAAACCCTATGTTTGCACACGCCCAGATCACGCGCCCATTTTACACGGCCGCTTGGGATTGTACGTCTAGAGAAATCCTGTTCTGTGAGAACCAGCTAGTACCTGGATAGTGGGCATCAGCGTTGTCATGTTGTTCAAACAAATTTCGTTCGATATCCAAGTCGCTTGTCAAGCGCGGGGATTATGGCAAATCACTCTTTTTTTTAGGACAAGACCCTTCTCCAGCAGTGGACATACGTGGGCTAATGATGACAATGATTATGACCGATTTTAAGTATGATTTCATATCCGTCAAATACACAACGAAATTTAGATATTGTTGCTGAATATTTCGATCAGAAATTGTTACAGTTTACTAACTGTCGAATACACTGTTACGGACAGTGCTCAGATTGGTTCAATTTGTGTTTAATTTGTTAATTTCTGTCTGTCGCCTCATGGTACACTTATAAAGATCCACCTTTCCATTGTTTCAAGGTAAACCTCCACCTCAAATGTGACGTGCGGCTATTACCTAAATTCTACTACCTAGCATTAGAAATACAATCCATTTTTGGACAGTCCTAATTGATGGTCACATATACAAATGAAATTTGTGATGAGAAATTATATTGGCACAAATAAAATATGTTAGAAAGGATGTTAAGATTTTACGCCGGTGTACAATAAAAAAATCTAATAAATCACTTAGATTTGGATAAAATTAATTTAGGTTCGAGACAGATCTTTACGCGTGGATTCATATTTTCCCTGTAACTCTATCCTTGTCTGTTTTTAGAAAGATCGTTAAATATCGTTAATCTTCGTGGCAGTCACGGTCTTTAAACGTTGGTACGATGTTGACGATGTTGCTTTCTCGCATACATATACAGACCGTAGTGTAGGGCCGGGTTTTTATCGATAACGCTAATTGTCAGTAATTGTATCTGAAAATGAGCATTGACCAGCTTAGCGAAATATGTGTGGAATAGTAATGGTTGGCTTTCGCGGATTATTGATAGTTATTTTAATATATATTTTTTTAATTTAGTGATAGATTTATATGGCCGATTGCTTAATCGATGCTGAGTGCGAGCGCTTACAAGCAATATTTCTCGCGCTAGTGAACGATGTTTCTGAACAACAGTAAGGAATCTTGTTAAGGAAACATGAGAATCCGGGCGCGCGGTTCTGTCTGAGCGTTATGGCTTCTATGTTAAATTAATTCGATACCTACTATTGATAATCACAATCAAAATGGTAACGATGAACATATCCAAAAAATACAATCGCTGCCATTTTGTTCTGATACTGGTATTATTTCAGAATAGTTGCTATTATAAATAAATATATAGTGCAAAACTTGTGATTATGTATACATGTACGTACCGATATCGTTCGGGTTGGCGTTGTAAATTAATATTTTAACATCTGACTCCGTTCTTTTGTATCGTTAAATATAGTCATACAATTGTGCTTTCGATTACGTGTAGCATGTTTAAAAAAATAGATCAGTACAGTTGTTTATAAGTTTTATTTGAAAATAGTTTAACGATTTGATTTAATACGCACTAAACAGCGCATAAAATCATTTCGTTAGACATTGTATTTTCAAAATTTATTATCTCAAACGCAAATACTCAGAATCTTACATAATCATCTTTATAATAATATGGAAATAAAAAATATTATTGTAATTTAAAACAATGGAAATCTAATATTTTTGTTGCATTGCCAATTTATTAAATAAAAAAAAAATATTTTTCGAAAAAAATAATTGAAATGATAAGGGTGCTAGTCCATCTGCTCGACCGGCCACGATGATCGATGGTTGGTTTGATTTGAACGTAATTCGAATATTAAAGGTTTTCGATAATCCCAAATCTCCATTATGACATAAGTAGTGCTATTTATGTCATCCAAACTGACTTAATTACATTTATATTAAATTTTATAAGTTAGAAATAGGCCCGCCATTGTTCTACAATTATGATCGAATCGGATTTTATTGTTGTATTTAATCTTTATATGCGCCTAATACTAGTAATTGGGATTCTTTAGGATATATGCAATCAATAGTTGACTCCATCGAACATGAACTCGTATATTTAAAACTATAACCTGGTTGGGACGTCATTGAAAGGCGAGAGAACCAACGGTAGACTAGTTTATTTAAAAATTTATACATCTACCAGTTTTAAACTATATCATGATAATACTTAAAAATAATTTCAATCGTTGCAAAAGAATTCGCTGTGTCGATCGAACTGATGGATATGCACCTTAAGTATGACATGGGATTACGTATAGTGAGTTGGAATAATGTACAATTATGCTATTAATTATTATAATATTGAAGTGTTTCTTAATAAAAAAAATATGTTAGGCATCTCGTTCATGAAAAAGTTTCTTTTGAAGTTACTCGTATGTTTTAATGTTGCACGATTTTATCGATTATTTTTATTTGTTTTATAATATTACACTCGTCATATGAAATGTCTCTAATTCACTACATTTGAATGACAACTAAAATGTCCCTTTTCTATTATACCAGTTACCTTTAAATACCCTTTTGATAGTAGGTATTTTTAATTTATGTATACCAGTGACCTTTAAATACCCTTTTGAAAGCATTTGAAGGTCATTTATATTATATATACCAGTGACCTTTAAATACCATTTTGATAGTGTCTGAAGGTCATTTATATATTACCAGTGACCTTTAGATACCATTTTGATAGTATCTGAAGATCATTTATATAACCAGTGATATTTAAATATCTTTTTTATAATAAGTATACTGTTAAATTTTAAATGTCCTTCTGTTGATATATAATTATTATGTCCTAAAAAAGGACGATCAATTGTTGTTTGCGTTACACTGCAAAACAGACATCTCAGGACAGGGATGATGACGGGCAGCTCAGCTGTAACTATGACATTATTGGGTGTAATATTATAAAGGTTATGTTAATTTTATAAATACTTATTGCGGTCTGAAATTCATGTTGTTATTATGTATTGTTTACATATTTTTATACTGAGCCGGTTTTTTTTTATTATTTAATTATAATAATAATGGGAACGCGTATGGTCTTCGGTAGGTGCTTGACCAAGGTCTTTTTAAATTTGTTATTGTAGGCTTTTATCCCCTTGTCGATTTTTTTTTTGTCTTTTTATCGAGTATCAGCACCATTTATTTAAGTTGGTCGACCGATGACAAGTATGCTTAAGACCTATGTACATGTACCGTGGTGGAGGGGTGATGTTTTTCTAAACGTTTGCGATTTAAACTTATATATTGTATAGCGGGTCTTATTGCGACAAATTGTTACAAATAGTGGGTGGGTTAAGACACAGTAATAACCTGTTATTCTACTAAAGTTTATTATTATCTCAGCGAGTAACGAAAAAAACAATAGAAGTATTACTGTTTTTTTTTTGTTACTAGTTAGTGGTAAATTTTACTAGATACCTCACGTAACTCGCCCACAAGCACACAGCGTGGCGGCTTGAAACTAGCTACTCTAATATACCAGGGGTCAAACAATGGGCGTGTGGGGTACGCGGGTCGTTTGGACAGATCAAACATATAATTATCTACTACAAACATTTTATTACATTTAATTTGATGAAGAATTGGAAAAAATGAGGGTGGATGAACATTGTTCAACTACCCTCACTTGGTCTAAATCTGCCAGTGGTTCCAGACTTATACAACGGCAAGCATTCTAATACCTTCAGTCTGCTCTCAACCACGGTTGGTGCAACCCAGTCGCAATGTAGAGGCTATAAAATGTTATAATTTGTTGCGATGTCTCGCTAAGACATGCAGTATGAGTTCGAAGACCTTTGATTGGATTTTAATGTAATTGTACCATTGCAATCCTTGTAAACATCTTCCTTAATATCGACTTTGGAATGGTACGACTGATTAAGCTCTACTATAGCAACAGTATTCAAAGTTTACTTATTTAATGAAAAAAGAAATCCAGATAATTCCGAAGCATCTGATGGACATCGGAAAAATAAGAGTTAGATAGACCTAATGACACAAATAAATGTAAGGATTTAGAATGTTGCTTCATATCGATAATAAAAGTCGCTTAACCAATTTCTCCCTTCCAAAGTCGATAGATCATGTGCTAGTTTTTATTATGTGATTTCGGCGTATGATTACAATTATTTTAAGACCGCAATAAGTTCATTATAATTATGTATAAACTTTATATAAAGTAGACGCCATTAAATTCTAGTCCCGCTGATTAGTTAATAATAAAATTGTATGTAATAATTATTATAATTATTAAAATACATATATTTAGGGTAAGCATTACGATATTATTACTGAATAATGATAAAAAGCATTTGGAGAGAACAAAAAAAAATTAAAAAAAATTGAGCGGTTTTTTTAAATGTGTGAGCGGCCATCTTGTGTTCGTGTAAACATAAAATGGCTGCGGTATGTTTACGGGCTGAGTATTTAACGCTTTTTAGGAATTCACTCGTGTATGGTCGTCGGATTAAATGATCGTTTTAAAATCACGTCGCAAATAGTATTTGTTTTGATTTTATTGTTTGTTACACCGTTGATTCTGTTTCGTTTTATTCAACTTTTGTGAACTTGTCGCATAGCAATTAGTACCGATTGCCAGTTCATAGGTGTTGTGTCAAATGAAGTATTTGGGCATGCAGTATCTGGGTGCTAGGGTGGGAAAAGGTTGGTATTCAAGGAAAGTACAAGTACTTACGGGTTATCTCGTGCTGTACAGATAACTCTTTGGACACATTTATTTTACTGGGGCTTGGTTGAATTGTAGCGCAGAGGTCGCTGATTTTAACTTCCGAGAGAACTTACCCTCAGTTTCTTACATGTGTACTTGTACTTTAGGGAGGGTAGTTTGGAGAGGATGAAGGAATGACTGCAATTTAAAAATTTCGCGCATTCTAAATAGATACGTTGTATTCAAAATAACCGTGTTGACTGAATTATTAACGGAGTTTCTCACACTGCAATATGCTGCCCCAGCAGTAGTGGTCCAGTTATTTTCTGTAATATTTGCCGCGCTATAGGGACCAAGTACACTGGTGGTCTAATGGTGCTAGACCCGAATCGCAATCCAAAGGTCGTGGGTTCTATCGCAATCCTATACCACTGGGTTATTTCAAACTCATGTACGGTTTACATTATACATACCAATGTTTTCGACGGAGAAGGAGAATTTCGTGCGGAAATCTGCATGTCCATATGCGTGTGTGAAGTCTACCAACCTGCATCAGGCCAGCGTGATAGACTAACGCCTGACCCTCCTGGTGATTAGGGGAGGTCCGCGCCCTCGTAGCAAACTGAGATGATGGATGATATAGATATCAATATTATCTTATTATTTTTAAACTAACAGGTTGGGTTTTATTTTAAACATACTACAGAATGTAAATAGTCGCCGCCCTGTTTTGTTTCTTGTATTAACAGAGTATTTGCACCGACTACCGTACACGGGTATTCCGTCATACGTTCTAGTCTATGATCAGCTTCCGTCTCATAGTTTTATCGTGGAAAATATCGAGACACTTATTTTTGTCATGAATTAAAAAAAAAAATATGTATAAAGTTGTTATAGGGCCCCTTTTTTGAAACATACTCTGTAGGGTATGCATTTGGCGCGATGCGCGCGAATTATTTTTTTTTTTAATATGTTATATAGGCACTCGCTCGGTATTTTAATTTGCCATAATATTATAATTTTAATATTTACAGGAATATGCACAATGTTTAAATAAAAGGTAATTGTCCTTGTATTGTGGTTTTATTTGATAAAAAAAAATTTAGTTCCACCAGCTTTCGGTCCCTATATTAAAAAAAATACTGCAATGCCTTAAGGTCAGCATATTCTATCAGTGCATATCGCCAGTGATGACCTACGGATTCGAGATATGGCCACTGACTATGGGCCTCATAAGTAACTTCAAGGTCACGCAGCGAGCAATGGAGAGAGCTATGCTCGGAGTTTCCCTGCGAGACAGGATCCGTAATGAGATAATCCGCAGGAGAACTAGAGTCATCAATGGGGCTCAAACGATTGCAAAGCTGAAGTGACTGTGGGCGGGCACATAGCTGGCAGAACCGATGGACGCTGGGGTCCTAGTGCTTGAGTGACGACCACGAAAAGGAAGGCGTAATACGGGTCGACCGACGACTTGGATGCAGGCGGCTCATAGCTTCTCAGTATGGTGACCGTTAGAGGAGGCCTATGTCCAGCAGTGGACGGCTGTAGGCTAATATGATGATTTTTGACATATGCTCGGAGTGAAAAGGACAGAGTTCGAAAGATTATGCTCCGTTTTAAAAACTACCGTCAATGATGCGGGTGCGTTAAACGGAAACATTGTTTTATATAACATCATAGTAACCCTTATGTATGTTTTATTGTTAATAGCCGGCATCATGCTGTGAGAGCCGACTGAGGGGTGCACCGGATAATGAGCAGCAGCGTTATCCTGCTATTCAATTGAAATCTACTGCGATCTCCAAGACAACTGCCAAGCGTGGGGATTATGGCAAATCTCTTTTCTTTAGAGGCCAATGCCCAACAGTGGACTCTACGGGCTGGTGATGACGATTGTAGTTATAGGGATGAACTTCATCATACGTTTATTAATAATAATTCACCATTTTATCCCCTCAACTGTGGCGGCCATGTTGCGCATATTGGCGGACATCGGCGCTTTGATGTCACGTGACCATATACCATCCTTGTTCATTTCCCTATACTTTGTGCAAGTAAGAGCAGGAAAGATAGTTACACGGCTAAATTGAACATCGCATTACGTCACGCTTCTAGAGCGCGGTCAAGCTAATGGGATATATTCAATATCTGAACTAGGCTTCAAATTGTGTAGGTACGAATGTCAGTTTTTTGTGGATTGGATCCTTTTTGGTTAACTAAGTCCACTGTGATATGGGCTTTCTCCTTAAAAAAGGGGGGATTTGCCATAATCTCCGCAGTTAACTAAGTTTAATCAGTGGCTGTTTTATTAACTGAGTTTAATTAACCAAGCAATTCAAACTCTGCCACTAGACAAATGAAACAAGATTAAACTGGACATATTATAGTCTATTAAACTAGGACATAAGCCAAAGGGTAAACGAAGAATTCGATTTTTCAAAATATTTTTACCAAATGCAGAAAAAGCACGGTTATGTTCTCCTGTGAATGTATAAGTGCCCATGGTAAAAATTATAAGCACTTAGCAACAACCGAAACCTTATTAAAAATTTATGGTAATTACCAATGCCGTTCAGTTCCTCGTACATTCGAACACTTTTTGGAGAGGCGACTTTGTATTTGCTCCCCTCCAATTCGAAACCTTGACTTTCGGATTCAATGGGGAAATAATATCGGGTACACCACCACGACTGAGCAGTGGGACAATATAAGGGTGGGGGAAAAGGAAACACAATATAGCTAGTACGTTTATTCATATCACATTTTACACATAATATTCATTCGTATTTACCAACATATTGTTAAATAAATACAACGCCATTGAAGGACGCCCTACGAGAACGAAGGTTGTACGTATTATTCGGTACAAGTTGTTTTATAGGAAGTAAAACAACGTTAGTTTTTCAATAGGGCATGCATGGCCAAATTCGGAAAAAAAAATAGCGACAAACACTCAGTGGCATTTCGGGGCCGATCCCAATAAAAACTGTGTAATTTGAATTTACAACAAATGTATTTTCGTAACCGCGGGTCGAAACCGTGACTTTGGAAAAAAATGATTCTAAGAAACCTTCGCTGTTATGATATATTGTGCAGTCTCAGATACGAACTCCTACGTTCTTTTATAATACCTCTTTATATAGAAAGACTTCTACTCTATAGCGGTCACCCTACGGAAAATAAGATTATGACTTATTTACAACAGGAAATGAAAGTTAGAGAGTGACCCCAAAATTGTCTTCCCTTTTTCCTAATCTACCCGTCTTTCAATCTAAACCAGAAAACTGTTTCTTAAATATAGTCCTACGTTCCTCAGGCCTCCTCACAGAAGATTAACAATCTTCTTGTATGGGGAGGGCTGAAGTATCTAGGACTATATCTCACTAAAACCCCGCAATGGCTTCTCTCGATACCACAGGATCTCCGAGATGTTCATCTTGAATTGACCCTCGCTTGAATTTGTCTCGAGAGAGTGGTATTTTTCCGTCCACTACAAAGTTATGGCATCCTGAAACCGCTCAAAGCATCGTTCTAACTTGCCACCTAGGCTTGCTGCACCGACTCAAGATCTAATGACCACCACACCTCAAATCTCTATAATCCCTGGTCCAATGTTTAAATCTATGAGCATCAGAGCTAGTAATTCTATATCCCAACTTAGGGTGCCGTTATTATATGACTTGAGGTATGTTCAGAAGACAGTGCTATCTGATGTTATCCTCCTTATCTCATTCATTATCATCAGCTCTTGGAAGTCCACTGTTGTACATAAACTTCGGCCTTAAAAAGGAGGAATTTGTCATAATCACGCTTGACAGGCATCTCGGAGATCACAGTAGAGTTTGATTGAATGGCAGATTAACGCTACTGCCTGTTATACTGTTACATCCCTTAGCTGATTCTCACGCGATGCGAGCGCCACACACATACACAGCATTTATCCCGCTAACACTCCTATATTCGCCGTAAATTCATTTCACTTAAAATCTCACCTTACAAATTGTCATCCTCATTATATTTCCGCAAGTATATCTCACTCAATACATGATCTTCAAAATTATCTCCCGGGCTGATTTTTAACGACTGTATCTTTGAATCGCTCACAACCACCGTGTCATACTTCACCTGCCCGTGACACCTTCTCATGTGTTTATCGAGTAACGACTTCCTCAAAGACCTGTAGTCGCACAGAGAACACTTAAACGGCTTATTGCCCGTGTGTATTGTCTCATGGCATATCAAACTCTCCTTTCTGGGAGCTTTATAGTCACAGAACCTGCACTTAAGCCCGCTACCCATATGAGCGACAGAGAAGTGCTTTAGTATTTCATACTTTTGTTTGCAAGTGTATTTGCAAATAGTACATTTATGTGGGTAGTGGCATTTTTGATGTGAAACATATTGGCACTTGAAGTATGTTGTAAATTCACATGCGTTACAATGCAGTAATGTATCAGATTTACTGCGCTTGATATGCAAAGCGATCTGATCTTTAGTTTTAGTCGTAAAATCACAATTTGTGCACTTGAACGGTCGTTTCTGGTTACCGGTGTGGTGTCTTTGGTAATGCCGTTGCACGGACGCTTTGAATTTAGCTGCATATTTACACTTGATGCATTGGAACGGCCGATCTGTGTTCGGCACTTCATATACCTTAATAGAATTCCATTCCAATTCACAATTTGGGTCCAATACGTAATGATTGGCCTTCTCTTGTAGTGTTAGTGATATTTCTTTAAGCGGTTGGTCTTGACTTGTATCCGTACGGAGTTGGCGAAGAGTTATGTCACCATCTTCAGATTGCTCTGTACCACCCTTTTGATGCACTTCATTACAATGTATGACCTTGTGTTTCTTACTTTCGCACATAAACAAAGTTTGGAATTCACAAAAGGAACATTTTAATGGATCAGACTGTTTGCTCCTCTGCTTATGTACGTTCAAACGCCATCTAGTTTTAGTGGAGAAATCGCACAGGTCACACTTGTTCGCCTTATCCGATATCTCGTTGTGTATTTTCGCTAAATGCCGGCTGATGTGACCTTCGAACTTCGTCACAAACGGGCACTTGTCGCATTTGTACAAAACCTCTTGTTTCTTGTGAACTTTACCATGTTTGACGAAGTTGTGCCTATAAGCCGTTTCGTAACCGCACGCAGTGCATTTGAATTGTTTGTCGAGCTTGTGTTTGCGTTTGTGCGCGCTCAAATTCCATTTGAAATATGTGGAATATTCACATTGGTCGCATTTGTACGCGCGAGGGGCGCTCTCGTCTTCCTTGCAATTATGTTGAATTAATATGTGGCGTTTCAGAGAAGTGGGATATCTGGTCGTGTAGCCGCACACTTCGCAGGCCAGTGGTTTCGCGTCTGTGTGCCCCTGCACGTGGATTTTCAAACAGTTCTTGTAGATGGTTGTGTAATCACAGGAGTCGCATTTAAGGGTCTTCGCATTGCTGCACGCAGACTTTTTTGTCTTTTTGCTGTACGCTGATAACCTGTTGACAATTGAAACTCATAATTCTACTAGTTTTTCACGAGGCTCCTCCTGAATGAACGTCGGTTTTCCGCTACATGGGAAACATTCACGCCGATATCCCATAAGGGTGGGCAGAGACCACTTCTTTCCACCCGCTACGATCGTTTAATGTAGCGAAGTGGCTATCCGCAGCCCACATTTCACCCCCGCGGGCAATGAGACATGTCGGGTGGCGAACCACGACGCCGCCATTTTGTAAGGTTCAAAAGTTTCTCATTGAGTGCCCACGGCTTAGTGGAGACGAAAGGAAAGAGGATAAGATAGGAAAAGTGTATTGAGCAAGGAATATGAATTTGGGAAAAGGACTATAGGATATAGGATACTACTATCTCGGAAGGAGTAAGTAGAGACAGTAGTAGCTCGGGGGGCCGGGGTCGCTTACCCGTGTACTAAGTCTATTTGCCGAACAGACTAAAAGACTAAGTACTCCCGAAACAATCACAGATTTATACAAAAACCCATAGAATCACTTTTACTTGACCTCTCGTACCTTAACGGCGGCTATTAAGACAGAGATCAAGCTGTATCTTCAATTCTACTGGCCCGATTTTGATAAAACATACCGCAGTATTTAAGTCGAATAGTACCTTAATGACTGTAACAGTTTTACCAAAATCTACCCGCTGGTTTTTGCGTGAAGCCCGAACAAACAAATAAACATCGACGGATTTGGTTTCAGAAGCCCTTAATTAGTCGATCTGAGTAGTTCTTTTTTAAATATCTTTGATGTACAAAATTCAAAATTTAATAATTTTATAATAGTAATAGATAATGATATCCAAGTCACATTTTCGTCATTGTGAGAAAAGAAACTAATGATTTGTAGTAATCTCAACACATCCACTGCCGGCCCCGTGAGGATGCGCCGATAGTTATCGCCTCGCCGTACAGATGGGCTTTCACGGAAGGCCATTTACTTATCATAACAAATATGATTGAAAAGTGGAGAAAAATTATGTGATAAAATAATATTAGGCGTTTCTTAACGTTGGTGCTACATCACGCGCTGGCGCGTGATCGACAGTCAATATTAAAATGATGCCAGGCATGTTTGGATAAGCCTAAATCACTGTGGTATGAAAGAATTATATTTTTCGTGCCTGCATGCCAATCTCTATTTTGAAAAAAAAAATGGCACTTTGATTAGTAAGGCAGTACTATAGATACACGTAGTATTTAGATAACACTAGGGTTTTTCACACTCCAAAAAGTTATTGGTGTATTATGGGCAGAAGATAATCAAAAATCTTTCACCATCGGACTGCTAGACGCACGGCGGGCTTTCACCCCTACCTCGAAGACATCCCTGCCACCCGTACGAAGCGATTTGCTTCCACGTTCATAATACGTGCAGCCAAATATTGGAATAGTCTTCCCGCGTCATTATTTCCGTCCGATTATATGTACATGTCTTTTAAGACAAGAGTGAATAGGTTTTTATTAAGCTAGTACGTTTTACCACCCTAGGTTACATCGCCGCTTACCACCAGGCGGGATTGTAGTCAGATATTACCTTAAATATGATAAAAAAACACTACTTATGCTAAATAGGCAACAACTGTTTCGCTTTGTAAGGACTGGAACCTGACAAGACTCCAATTGTGCATACCGCGGCTAACAATGTGCACCCATTTTTTGGTAGAGAAAAATATCCTGCAAGGGATGTTTGAGTGGTTTCAGGATTTACTGTGAATGTCCTACCAATCCCCCTCCAATGCCTTTCGAGTAACTTTGAGGGGGGGGGGGGACTTAAGGCTTGCTATCAAGGAAGAACAAGCCTAGGGGAGAAAGAAAAGCCTTTCTCCCCTGCGATACAGTAGCAGAAGCCACACAGCCAGTGTTCCCAATCAGCTTCATGTTTTACTTCGGCATATGCCCATAATTCATCTTAGTATTTACCTTACCTTTAGGAAAGCCTGAAAATGGCTCTGGTCCTATTCATCCCATCCCCAGTCCATATTTGTCCCCGCTATATGGACACACACCTCCCCTAATCGGGAGGGGGCTTAGGTCATAGTCTACTATGCTGGCTTAGTGCAGATTGGTAGACTTCACACATCCATGTGGGCATGCAGGTTACCTCACGAAGTTCCTTCTCCGTTGAGCACATTGGTGTCTACAATATAGACCATACGTAAATTAGAAATAACTCAGTGGTATGGGGCCGGGATCAAACCCGCAACCTTTGGATTGTGAGTATGTCTATAACCACTACACCACTAATGTATTTTTGGTGGACCTTTTATAACACACTAACTTAATCTTCTCTAAAATAGTACTGCTCCGAGCTTTACTTTGTCCTGCCCCCTAGCCAAGTTGACATTCGACAATCGTTATCGCTAATAGAAACGAAAAAATTTATTGGAATGACACTTCTAATCGCCAAGTCACACGTGACTTATCGAATAGAAGTGTCATTCCAATAATTTTTTTTCCTTTCTATAAGCAATAACGATTGTTGAATGTCAACTTGGCTAGGGGGACTGATTAGATTAGTTAATAGTAAAGTACATCCTCAAAATCAAACGCATCTAAAGGCATAGCAACTCAAACTTCGGGAGTTGCAATGCAATCATTTATGCTAAGATCAGAACAGTAGCAAGCTGCCCCGAATCTTCCTTAGATGTCTACCAGTGGCAGTGGCCACTTCTTAATTTATAGACTGAATACTCGTTTGCTACATCT
>WUAW01011562.1:4176-18846 GCA_017165845.1 Thaumetopoea pityocampa | reverse complement strand
ATAAGATGCGGGAGCCATCGTGAAAAAATTTATAGTTAGAAATAAGATGCGGGAACCATCGTGAAAAAACGTTTAGTTAGAAGGTAAGATGCGGGAGCCATCGTGAAAAAACGTTTAGTTAGAAGGTAAGATGCGGGAGCCATCGTAAAAAAAATTGTTAAGATTTAAGAACCTGATCTCCTTTAAGTCTATCGAGAAACGTGACGCAGATCACGGCGGCCTTGATCCCGGCGTGATGCGTCAACGCCGCGAACGCTAGTGACTCCATCTCGATGTTGACCACGCCCACCTTGTGGAGACTCTCCAGGTATTCCATCTTATCAGTCTCCGTGAAGTCACAGAATGCACCGTCCAGTCGACCTTGACCTTTATAAAAATCAGTATATATGTAGTAGTCGCAGTTGCAGTTATGTTTATCTTAAACATGATTTTAAAGTTTAAAGTAAACAAACCTTGTATTATTTTTCTCCTGGCGATATCAATCCAGGCTTTTACGACCAGAGTCAGAGGCAAGGATGTGGCAGTTGCAGATGTACCGTGGAGGCAAGATGACTAACAAAATTTTAATTATTCCTTTCACTAACCATACGGTTCCATAGACTAACCTGCTTAAGTTCACTGGTGGATATAGGCCTCCACCACAAAGGGACGACGCTTACAGACTTGTTAGAAATAGAAGAGCAAGAGCAGTGTATTGACAGGATTACGCTGAATTTTTTTTTTTGAGATGTAAAAAACTTACATAGGATACCCACTCGCCACGGAAGAGCTAATGTTGGAATTTTACCCACTTTAACTTCACCGTGTTACCCTAAAGCGCTTTATGACAGACCCTTAGTTCCCAAAGTGATCCAGGTGGACCCCCAGGAGCCAACGGGAGAATCGACGGGGGTCTACGTTGACGTACGCAAATTTCCATAGTTAGGTCTAATCTTCACATTTTTTGTCGAATTTTGGGAATATGGTAGAAATATAGCTGCGGGGGGTCCACCAAAATCAGCTAAATTTTGAAAGTGGTCTATGAGAAAAAAAAGTCTGGGAACCTCTGTTACAGAACATAGGAATGCGCAAGGATGCAACCGTAACCTACAAACACTTCCGCAATTGTTGCAGATACCTTGCAGAGGGATATTCCGCTAGACTTGCCTTATAAGCGTGCTCTAAACACTTAGGTATGCCCTACCGTTCAAGAGTCAGCGAGGGAGTGACCTATATTCTAGATACTCATTGGCCCTCTTTACCACGGCATTAGTTCGACAGTCACCCGTCTCTTCCACCCGGCCCTGCGCAGGTGACACAAATCAGCGAGTGTATCCCTCCCTGACCTGATCAGCCACCCCGTTTTGAGATAATACAATCCTGAAGCATCTCTCAGCCGGCTCTCGCGGCTGCATAGGAACAGAGAAATGACGCCATCTGCGCGACGCAGTCACTCTGCCGTCTATAAAATGCGTACTAAGCTGACAAATTTCTGCAACATTCTGCACATGTTTACGCATACTCATTTAAATAATGACCTTCTAATACCATTTTTAATATTGACCTCGTTATAAATTGTCAACACGTATTTTGAATTACGCGAGCAAAGATTTTACGGAATGATACACTATCTATCAGAGTGATAAAGGTTACCACGTTACCGAGTACATGAATACAATAACAATTTTATAATAACATCACAGACCAGCTGATGTCCGGGACTTTATCTGCGTGGTTTACTATATTAACAATATATTCTTTTTACAAAAGAAAAAATTGCAAGCAAAAATATACTCTATTTATTATTTTATTTTTTTCGTTTTTACAATTCTTTCCATCTAAAGGTTGTCTGGAAGAGATCACTGTCTGCGGTAAGACCGCCCAATGTACACTTTTGTATTGTTGTGTAAAGAATTACGGCCTTATTCATAAAAATATTTACACCTAGTTTAAGCTAATATGTAGTTTGTCCCTTTCAGTCTTAATAAATTTGTAATGATATAGAAAGGGACAAACCACGTGTTAGCTTAAAGCAGGAATAAAAGTTTTTATGAATAAGGAGGTTAGTTATTAATTGGTGTACAATAAAGAGTACTCTATCTCTATCTATCTATTTTACAAAATTTCTTCGTAATAATATTGGATGTCATTTCTTCTCGCACAACAATACATATCGTTGAATGCATATTACTTGTCATAGTTTCGTAAAACTTTAATAATTTTATGTTAAATGGATATTATGATTTTTTTTTACCTAAGGACCAAATTTATCTATACATATAATAAAATCGTAAGGGAGCCGTGTCTGTACAATGAATATTTTTTCAAAAAAACCATCCAAACAGGTTGTAGTTATGTTACCGGAGACAAAAATGTAGTTTTTAGAAATTTTGGCTGTTTGTCTGTGCGTTTGTGCACGCTAATCTCAGAAACAGCTGAACCGATTTGAATGCGGTTTTCACTGTTGCATTGTGGCAAGCTTCCCGTAACATTTAGTGTTTGTTTCATTCTAATCGGTCCACAAACAATAAAATTATAACAAGTTAATTGAAATAATACGCGATATTCTAGAAATGCGCTTCGGTCGATTTAGTTAAAACTTTTACTGTTTTTCTTAAAACGGTGACCGCAAGTTTATATGAACACAAGGAACACATTTATACATATAATTAAATCGTAAACGAGCTGTGTCTATAGAATGAATATTTTTTAAAAAAAAACCATCCCTATAGGTTGTAGTTATGTTACCGGAGCCAAAAATGTAGTTTTTAGAAATTTTGTCTGTTTGTCGATTTGTATGTTTGTTTGTGCACGCTAATCTCAGAAACGGCTAAACCGATTTGAATGCTGTTTTTACTGTTGCATTATGGCAAGCTTCCTCTAACATTTGTTTGTTTCATCTTCTATCATTTATCATTCATCCTTATTAAGATCAGAGGAAATAATTTTATGGTTAATTTCGCTCTTACCAAATGCCCACGCAGACGGAGTCGCGGGCACAGCTATGTGGAATAAAACTAAAAAAAATAATTGAAATCCGTCGGGTAGCTTTTGTGTGATGCGTAAACAACGAAGAATCTCTATCATTTTATTTATATAGATAAATTAGATAATGATACTAGCTGCTGATATAACAGATAACAAATATATTAGTATAGACTAAAGGAC
Source organism: Thaumetopoea pityocampa (assembly GCA_017165845.1). Lineage (NCBI taxonomy): Eukaryota > Metazoa > Arthropoda > Insecta > Lepidoptera > Notodontidae > Thaumetopoea > Thaumetopoea pityocampa. Next base: position 15,699 of record WUAW01011562.1, on the reverse strand, counting down.
ACAGCTTATAAAAATAATAATTAGGGGAAAATTAATGCGTACATTTTCGCATTCTCTAGATACCTAAGTCTCTATTTGAATGTTATAAATACAATCGAAATTCGCATCAGTTTTTATTGGTTTTAAAAATTATTAAGATCAATGGCGTTGAACTGCGGCAATGGCATCCTAAGGAAATTGCAAAAACGATAAGTCTGCAATAGAAAAAAAAAACATTTTTTTTTATTTTCGGGTAAAATTTTTACAAATGTGTTAAATCGTTTTTGGTAAAAACTGAGTACCTATGTAGAATAATCTTTATCTTTTGTACAAATAAAATAATAAAGATTCTTCGTTGTCGCGCGTCACAAAAAGTAATGGATTTAGATCTACTTTTTTTATTCTTATTCCTTATTTAAAAAAAAAAATATCACGATATCTCCATCTATACCAATAATATAAAGTTCCAATTCTAAATTTTTTTTTCTGGTAGAAAGCTATATTATTCCTTATCACTATAGGCTATAAATTATATTTATATAAAATATTAGTCGAACTATCACCATGTTTGTCTAGCAAGTTGGAAAGCAATACGATTACGGAAAACCTATGGTGCACGCCCGGGAGGGTTTCCAAGTAGATAGAAAGTTCACATGAGCGGTGCAGCAGGCAATTGCTAGTTTAATATAAAATTATTAATGTTTCACGAAATTATGACGTTTACAAGCACTACGTGTTCAATGATGCCTCTTATAAATATTTTTTCTTCTGTAAATGGAGTACATATCGCTCTTCCAATAGAATAATGTAATTGCAAAAAAGTTAATTTTTTATTGTGTTTAATTTGGATGATTTGTTGTTTAATATGAATTTTTTTCGAGAATGTTCAAATTATTAATGATGATCTATAAAATAAATTATGAAAAATCATGATAATTGAAATGATTTACAAAATGGGTATAATACAATTTTAAACTGAAACGCTTCTTCTGATAAATTGCAAAAATGTAATTACGTAATTGTTCTATTGGATGAGCGATATGGTAAACCACACAGCCAGAGTCGCAAGCGGCAGCTAGTATCTCTCTAAAAACCCACGCTCAGGGTGAGCTCCCTCGACAGCGGACTATCGTTTATGATGAGTCAACGCGACAGTATATCGGCAAGTGGTAACCGACATGTTGAATTACAGTATAATTCAACCATTATTGTACGGACCCAGCATAATAATAGCGTTTCCATTTCTTCGCGTTGATTCTGTGAGAACCATCTTTGAGATGTACTGTGATAACTGTACTATCACGACTGTAGCGTTATTCTGCTATTCAATGAAAATCTACTATGTTCTCCAAGACGCCAAGTTCTTTTGCCAAGCGTGGAGTTCGTGGTAAATTCAATCTTTTTCAAGAGTAGGCCTATACCCAGCTGTGATCTTTGTTACGAGCTTATAACGATCGACCGGTAACCTGATTAACAGAGGTACTGACCTCCCCTAATCAGGAAGGGAATTACGCCATAATCTACCACGCTGGCATAATGCAATATACTTGCAACCCCTATACTATGGTGTATATACCTCTGTTCACTCCGGGGGCACTTACAGAAAGACACGAAGCGACCTTACAATAACAGAGTTAGCTGAAGTTTTCCCCACCTTCATAGAAGTCATACGTGCACATAGTCTTGCCGGTGATGGTGTCGTACGGGTCCTCAGGGTCCGCCAGCGCCCTCAGCTCGCGCAAGAGCCGCCGGTCCAGCTTCGCAGGCCTTTGAATGTTTTTGCCTAACACCGTCTGAAATTAAAGTATTATTCGCTTCATTTCAAAATAGTTTAAAATTAAAGTATTACCCGCTTTATTTAAAAATAACCATCTAAAATTAAAGCATTATTAGTTTTGTTTCAAAATAACGGTCTAAAATCAAAGTATTATTCACTTCATTTCAAAATAATTATCTGAAATTAATATATTACCCGCTTTATTTAATAATAACCATGTAAAATTAAAGTATTATCAGCTTTGTTTCAAAATAACCGTCTAAAATCAAAGTATCATTCACTTCTTTTCAAAATAATTATCTGAAATTGAAATATTACCCGCTTTATTTAATAATAACCATGTAAAATTAAAGTATTATCAGCTTTGTTTCAAAATAACCGTCTAAAATCAAAGTATCATCCACTTCTTTTCAAAATAATTATCTGAAATTAAAATATTTTTCGCTTTATTTAAAAATAATCGTCTAAAATTAAAATATTATCAGGTTATATTTATTTCAAAATAACCGTCTGAAATTAGAATATCCGCTTTATTTCAAAACTAGTTGTTGCGCGCTGCTCCGGTCACGTGGACTTCCTATCTACTTGAAAACCCGGGAGGGCGTGAGCCGTAATTTCGACTTAAATATTGTTTTCCGACTTGCAAGACAAACATTGCGATAGCTCGGCTAATATGCATGACACAAATATAATGTATAGCTTATAACACTTGGGAATAATACAGCTTTCTTCCACTGAAATTATTTATAGAATTGAATCATTCGGTGATTATACCCCTACATACAAACTTACAATCAATTGTTATTTCTTTATAATGTTAGTATAGAAGTATATTTAACAGTCCGAAATTAAAGTATTACTACTTTATTCAAAATTACCATCTGAAATTAAATTATAACCGCAGTAGATTTTGAATTAGAACCGCAGTACATCTCTTAGCTGATTCTTACAAGACGATGCAATTACTACGTCAGCAACACACAGTCAGATGAAGATATGAAGGTATGCCGCACCAGCTCCAACACGTTCCTCAAGGCGCCGTCGACCGCCTCCTCGGATATGACGACGGTGCCGCCCTCGTAGCCGACGCCGCCGCACGTGCCGATCCTGAAGAACACCGGGTCGCGCACCTTCGCGTGGTACATCAGCTTGATGATCTCGTGCAGCAGTATGCCCACCGACGGTATGCCCATGCCGTGCTGTTCGTGCAAACGAAACGTCACCTCATTAATCACACTAATCTTAAATGTCTCTACTAATAAAATAAATATTAAATTTCATTTGTCCATATGTATGTCAGTTTGTTACATCTCATCGTCATCATCATGATGAGCAGAGGCCTGTTGAAGTCCACTCCTAAACAGTCCTCCGAAAAGAGAAGAATTTGTCACAATCTTCACAATTGGCAGATGAGATTGCAACAGGTATTTTTTTTAACTCCAGGATAATGCCGGTTCAGTCGGCACTACACACGCGCACAGACACACACACGCATGCACATACACACACGCACACGCATGCACGCATGCACGCACGCACGCACACACACGCATTTTTCACATCTCTATCATTACATATAATAATTATGTCATTGAATAAAACGCAATCAAAACGGTTAACATGAGTACATCACTGTCCAGAAATATAACAATCGATGGTCGAAATAAATGGAAGCAAGGGGCGACATGAAGCCGAGCACTTGCGAAGTGATTTTAAAAACCTTTTTAACTAAACGAGACCCGTTAATTGCTACGCCGACCGAGCCATGTACTTTCTTCTTTATTTGCGAGGAAACAGTAAAATCGAATACCTATTTCGATGATCTACTATGACTGACATGCTGATTTTTTTTTAATATTCTTATTACTAAAAAATACTCTTATTATTAAAAAAAGAAGCAATTACTCCATTTACACATCCAAAACTGTAGTACATACAATTTATTGTTTATTTACTTCATACACAATGTACAGACCAGAGGTTTCCAGACGTTTTTTTCTCACAGACCACTTTCAAAATTTAGCTGGTTGCGATGGACCCCCTGCAGCTACATTTCTACCATATTCCCAAAACTCGACAAAAAAATGTGAAGATTAGATCTAACTATGGAAATTTGCGTACGCCAACGTAGACCCCTGTCGAGTCTTCCATGGACCCTTGGGGGTCCACCTGGACCACTTTGGAAATTAAGGGTATAGACGAATGTTACATCGATAGGAGCAGGTATAATAATATTTAAACTCGACCAGTCTGTTTATTTATTGTACGGCGCCGGCATAACAATACCGTCGCTCCATGTCTTCACGAGGAGGCTGCGAGAAACAGCTGAGGGATGTACCGGGATAATGGATAGCAGCGTTACCCTCCAAAACTACTGTCCGGCACGGAAATCGTGGCAAATCCCTCCTTATTATGGAAGAGGCCCTTATCCAGCAGTAGACGTTCACATTCTGATGATGATGAATGTTTTTATGTGTGAGCGAATAAGATAATTTAGGAATATTTTACCAAGATCAATAAATGCCGGCTAGTCAGGAAATATGGTTATTTATGGAAGCACCCTAACGGCCTGGCCACGACTTCGCGCGACTTGCGGCAGCGGCAGCGGAGAGCGGCGAGCAGCCGAAACAAATGTACAGAGACTAAGGAAGCACCCCACGAGCCGCCGCCGGCGGCGACAACGCGCGCAAATTTACGCGAGCGGTGAGCGGCGGCGGGACAAGCGTAGCGCAGAGCGGCGCGAGCGGCGTTATTGGCGGTGCGCATCGGGCGGTGAATCACGAAACAAAATTTTTTAGACGATTCGCATCACGAATATTGATACGGAAGTGTTTATCGCTGAAATTTTAAGTGGACCCCACTATATGGATGTCGACACATCCTCAACATAAGTTGAGGTATGTAATAAAGAACTTATCGGAAGAAATAAAAGAAGAGATTATGCCAGTAAATTTTTCAGGGTGCTTTCTGTATTCTTGGTACAAAGTGTTGAATTCGCCACACGTGTAACGACCTCTATTTAGTTCGTGGACTGCTTCTCGCATATTCAAAACGCCCTGCGTGAAATATGAGCTACTTTCGAGGCACTGAAGAGCAACTTTTGACAAAAACGTTTTTAAATACGGCCCTCCGCTCGATACCGCTGACGCAAATGCGAAGTACGTGATGCGCCCGCTCCACCGCCGCGCCGCGCGCCGCTCCACTCGCCGGTTAGTCGTGGCCAGGCCGTAAGACTCGTGGGGAATTAGCGGTCACGCGGCTGCCCGCGCGACTATTTGCTATAAATTGGCGCGGCCGTTTAATGGTGCACCGACAACAATTACTTATATGAGTGGAATGCAATTGTAGAACAACGGCGGACGCACTTTATCATTGTTCGTTTGTACGTCGTGCAAATAGCGCCGTGCGTAAGTTAAGTGCACACCCTGCGAATGACAACACCGCCGTCATATAGCAAAAGGCCCTAACTCACATTTTTGTCGAAAATGAGTTAAATATAGGTCCGAAACCTGCACGAAATTCTCTGTCTTTTTAGCTCAGTTATAAATTCTGTCTAAACGTTGTTTAGAAGAGATCGCATATTGCGATAAGACCGCCCCATGTATGTCTCAGAATAAAGACTATAGCAGTATAAGTACACTTCCTGTTTCTAATGCAATAAAAAATACTCTATTCTAAATCTCTTACGTCTTGCTTGTATCTAGAGATACATATAATTATAAAGTCATAATTAGTTCCTCAGATTTTCATTTTTAAAGTGGAAGATCTTAATTTTTACATCTAATCATTTTTGTATAGAAAAAAAAATCAATTTGTATGCTGGGAAAGCCGTAATTTAAAATTTGGCTATAGGAGAAAATATATTTTTTACGAATTATGGTAAGCATTAAGGTAAAGAACGACAACCTGCACAATGCAGTCGACACTGATTAGATGAGCATTTCGAGAATTATAGCCCAAACTTGGGGAGATCTGACATACCAAGAATATTGGGTAACTTTTGTACCAAGAATTGGGTAGAGCCAATTTCTGTCACGTTTAACAACATAAATAAGCAATACCCAAATACTATTGATTAGTTGTAACATTAAATTACTTCATATACTATAATTGGTTATAATGATCGAAAAGTTGTGGATTCGATCCTGGGCCGGTACCAATAGGTTATTTCAAACACATGTACGGTTTATATTGTAAACATCAATAAAAAAACAACTCAACGGAGAAGGAAATCTTCGTGAGGAAACCTGCGCGCCCGCAGGGGTGTGTGAAGTGTACCAACCCGCACTAGGCCAGCGTGATATACTTCAATCTTATCCCCCTTCCAGATGAGGGGAAGTCCTTGCACCTGTAATGAGGACGAATTAGGACTCGAGACGAACATTACGACGACGGTTACTACGAACGACGACGAAGGTTATAAAAAGTGATAGGTATTTACACTAATAGACAGCACCGGTCCCACTTTGTACATGGAGTATCTGTAGGAGAACTGACTGATGTCCTGCAGGGTGGTGCCGCACGGCAGCTTGTGCCCGATCTCCGCCATGATCGTGTACGCGAACTCCTCCATCCGCTTCGGGGTGCCGCCCATACACACAAACTGCAACATTCAAATACATATATGTATTTTTTTTATAATGGCGCCGTTTCCCCCGATGTGTGTCAGAAATCTTATTGTTTCTTTATTATAACTTCCAAAAAAAACTTTTTTAACAATAATTGATATTATAAATAACCTATCCTATTTCTAATTTAACTGTTTGTCTCATTCTTAAGTATTATTCTTATACAATTTGTCTTATTTCTACTATACAATTTCAATCTTTATTAAACAATATTTTTAAAAAGAACGTTTCCTTTCCTTGACCGGTGAATTCTATTTTTACATTTTCTTTATTTTAATTACTGATGTTTATTTGTCTGTATTTATGTTATTGTTATGTTTTGCATTTATTTCTTTTATTGGCCTTCCCTACAAATATGTGTTATGCTCCTTGAACCACGAACTGGTCTCTCATTATATGTGCGGGGACCTACTTCACTACATAGTACCACACATCCTCAACAGATGGCGCAGTTCTAAAGTAATGACATTAGAAGTCTGAATCACGCGCATGAAGTTTACAGCGACTTAGCGTATATACAATGTCTCGACGGGGCAGTAGCAGGCCCTACCAGACATAACACCCATCTGGACGAAAAAATCTTTCCTTTTCCGATACTGCAACTCCTGCCACACTTCGACCCATAACTGACGACGTCATTATGTGTCATAATCATCATATCGCTAAATATGTAATTACACTCGATCGAAAGGTCGCAGGTTCGGTGCCGGTTTGGTACCACTGAATTATTTCTAATGTACAGTCCGCATTGTAGACACCAATGTACTAAATTGAGAAGGAAATCTTCGTGAGAAAAGCTGTGTGCGTGGGTGTGTGAAGTCTACCAATCTCCACTAAACCAGCGTCGTGGACTACAGCTTAATTCCCCTCCCGACAAAGGGAAGTCCGTGGGCATGGATGTGAACTGAGGGTGGAATGATACATTATTTAAAGAACAAATCTGTTACAATATGTTATATTTATAGGTTTACAATATGTTATATTTATAGGTAGGTATGTAATATTATACATATTAAACGCAATACAATACGTATACCTAACTTCTAAGGCGGCGCGAGTGCGCGGCGCGCGGTGGCTAGCGCAAACTGGTTTATTCCGGTATTAGTTCCAATGTGTGCAAACACTACTACAGACGTAAAAATGTCTCCAAACTCATTTATCTGTACAAATGAGCACTAACCATGTATCAGGTGCAGTAATAAGACCTGCTTATTGACGACTGATTGGTTCAGTGACAATGACAACCGCTTTTTGTGCCAATTGGTCCTGGTTTCGAGTCCTGGTAGAGACCGACTTTGTGTGATGAGCATGAATGTTTGTACCCGAGTCACGGATGTATTTATCTATATAAGTAAGTATCTCTAGTACCCAAGACATAGGTACTCCTAACGTGGTGCTAAATCCATGAGTGTGAAAAAATATTATCTTACCTTAACATCGCCGAACATTTCGACAAGGTCATGGGACCCGCTCCCCAGCGCCAAGTGGTACAAAATGTCTTGGTCCATCAATTCGATGTTCGGATTGCGGAGACGCACCGTGCCGTCCGGGTACCTGACAATCGAATCATTTTTAATATACCGACAACTACACGAACTTTGCTAAGGAACCACCAGTCGGCACACAGCCGGGAAGGGTACGCGAGCCCTTCATCATTCGTAGTAACCTTCGTAACCTACATCTAGATTAGTAACTTCATTATCGCAGCAGACAAGCGATAGACGAGAATTATCCATTTTACAGAGCATAATCAATAAACAAAATCATTTACATATTTACAGAAAGACTTTCAGCCGTAAAAAGTGATAATGACTTTTATGCGGGTAGTTTTAAAATTCATAATACCCGTGCTAAAATGTCATCCGTTGTACAATGAAAGATTTCAAGGATGATTACAAAATTTGTCAAGGCTTATTACAATTTGAGTTATTGTGTACTTGCTAAAGCTTTAGGTACTGTATTATATAATAATTAGCTTTTGCCCGCGGCTCCGCCCGCGTGAATGTCGATTTTTCGCTACATGGAAAATCCCGATACAATCATAGATTTATATAAAAAGCCTTGGAACCACTTGACTTGACCTCTCGTACCTTAACGGCGGCTACTAAAACGCAGTATTTAAGTCGGAATAGTACCTGTAAGATAGTAATAGTTTGACTAAAATCTAACCGCTAATTTTTGCATGAAGGCCGAACAAACAAACGAACATTGACAGATTTTATTTCAGAAGTCCTTAATTAGTCTATCTGAGTAGTATGTTATTAAATATTTTTGATTTTTTTAAATTTGACATTTAACAATTTTATAACAGTATAGATAGAAGACAACCACGGCCAAGGTAACATTAATAATTATGTCTAAAAACTCCCGAATAATCTACTAATAGCTGGTCTGTACTAAACTCTGGCTCAGATTGACTGATTTGGGGTTTCTGAAAGCGAAACCATCAATGCCTGTTTGATTATTTGAGCTTCACCCTAAAAACCTGCTGGTGAGTTTTGATCAAACTATTGCAGTCTTAAAATTACTAGTGCAACTTAAATACTGCAGTATGTTTTATAAAAACTTGTCAAATAGAATTGAAGATATAACTTGATCACAGTTCATGAAGCCGCCATTGTGGAACGAGAGCTCATGTAAAAATTCTTTGATGTCTTTTGTAAATCTGTAATTATTTCGGAATTTTCCATTTATCGCGAAAACCGATTGTCACGCAGGTGGAAACGCGGACGAAAACTAGTAATAAATAATACTCCAAATAAAAAGATTAGTACATTCTAGAAATATGGCCATACAACAATTATTAAACATGTTTTAACACTAGTGTTATCATTAAACATAATGCAACATTGTGTAGCCACCTAACACTTTGTAGGTGCACTGTATGACAGGACCCGTTGTTCTTATGTTCTTCGAACTCATTATCACCGAACACCTTCCTGTTCGGCTGATGACAACCGCCCGCTTGTTCGGAGGAACTCCCGCGCCGTTCCACGCCACATCCATTATCGTGCTGCGACGAATCACCAACTCCGTTCCTTTTGCCATTGCACAGCATTATATTGATAGGTGGTAACCTTTTACTACTCTAAAAAAAATAATAATAAAAATAAAACAAAAATTAAATTTATTCCAAAGAAACTTAGTAAAAATAAGCCGTATTGATAGGAATTGACGCATAGTTTCCTGAGATATATTTTTAACACGCTTTTATTAGCTTCACCTCTATGTATGTATGTAACGGAATCTTTGAACTCGATTTTTACGCACTTTAAAAGTTTGGTAAGGACTTAAGTAGGTATTGCAGTAATCAAAATATTATATAAGTTATTTTAGGTAGGTAACTCAAAAACAATTCATAACCGTATTCCGATAGAAACACTTGGAATATATCATAATTTCTGAATCCATATTTAACATCATCCCCAATCCATATTCGTCCCCGTTACTGGGGCTAGGACTTCACCTAATCAGGAGGGGGATTAGGCCGCAACCCACCACTCCGGCCTAGTACGGGTTGGCAAAATTTGCAAACACATGTTAGCGTGCAGGTTTTCTCACGAAGTTTTCTATCTCCGTCAAATACATTAATATCTAGAAATGTACATGAGTTTAAAATAACCCAGTGGTACAGGACCGGGATCGAACCTACGACCTTCGGAACGGGAGTTGTTTCTAACACCACTAGATCACCAATATTGGTTGATGGTTGGAGTATATACTCAGACCACCAATGTCCATATTTAACTGAAACAACCTTAAAAGCCTTGATGCCATAATCGGTAGTTATTGTGACCTATAAGACTCTGTCCACTTTTTGCCCTACGTTTACTAAAAGGCCGTTAATTGAAAAAAACTTATTTCGAGTTATAGTCGAAAACGTAAGAAATAATGGTGCCGATTCTGTTGTAACAGGACTACACACACATCCTACCGACTGCGCCAGTGCAACGTCAATGAAACACGGCTGGGAGTTGACTGATTTTATTAACATTCTCGGAATACCCCCGAGCAGTGTAACAAATATCTATCAAGGACTTAACTAAATTTGGTCCCTGCCTATCTTTTTCTAATGTCAAACGCCAAAATGAGATAGTTACAATTTTGGTGCTGTCAGTTTCGTTTAGGAACGTCAAAATTAAAAGGTTTAGGCGCGATTTCGGAACACACGGACTAAAGATACGCAAAAACGCAACATTTTTTTGAACCGTTTGACAGAAACGTAGATCGGTACTCGTTATAAATGTTTGCTATCTAGTTTTAGCGTTAGACATTAGAAAAATAGAATAATAGAAAAATAGAATCGGCACCAATGTCCCTAGAACTTGATAAAACATACATACCTATATTTAATAAACCGAATTACTTGTTGGTTGCTAAGCTTTCATTTTATTGGTTTTATGAGTGCTAAGTTTAATAATATTGTTTTAAATTAAGTTTATATATAGTTTATAAAGTGACATAAATGGATTATTGTATCTATGTACATAACCGTATTTAAGTGTCGAATGATCTCAAAGATGATGCTTCTCGTGTGCGGTCTCCAGATCTTGTAGCTAAATAAAGATAGAAAATATGAACCGGACTGATTGATAGAGAAAAAGATGTTCTTTTACTTACTCTAGACAGTTCTATATGCTTATATGTTATGTAGGCTAAGTGAAATCTCAAATATGGTGTGACTATAGGACAGAAGCGGTCATGAATCTTCCGCGTGGTGCCGCGGATCCAATTATTAAGTAAACGTTCGATTGTAATAACTTCTGATAGTGTAACGATCTGTTTGCAAACAATTTCATCAAGGTCGCCGCATCCGTTTCAAAACATTAAACGCTTGTTACAATTGGATATCAGCCTGCGTCTAAATATCGAAAATAATCCGTCAATGCAAATTTACCAAAATTGAAAATAATTTATCTTCTATACCATTGATACCCAAAGTGGTCTAGTCTATATCGACCCCCAGGGGTCGACGATGACCTGCAAGGGGTCCACGTCCAGCTGTCAAAACCACTTGATAAATTTGCAAAAAAAATATATATAATATTAACTACGCTTTGGGGGTCTACCTAAAACTGAAAATCATTGCAAATGGTCTACAAAACAAAAAGTTTGAGGACCTTTTTTCTATACGAACCC
>WUAW01011547.1:67617-81928 GCA_017165845.1 Thaumetopoea pityocampa | reverse complement strand
CATCCATTGCGATCTCCAAGACACCTGCCAATTGTGGAGATTATGGCAAATCCCTCCTATTTAGAAGGATGCCCGGGTCCAAGAGTGGACTTTTACATGTTGATGACGCTGATGTAAGTACCAATGAATCTGTACAGGGACCACGAGTAATTAAACAAAAGCATATTTTCGAAGAGTACAGTGGTGGTGTAATGCTGGTCACGACTCGTGATGGAATCTGGTCCCGTGCCACTGGGTTATTTCAAACTCATATACGATCTGCATTTATTCATTTACACTTCATACACTAACGGCATATGGGCGGACTTCATGCCTGAGGCATTTCTACCAGTCGACCTTTAAATTACATAAGGTAGATGAGGTATAATCTCTGATGTAAAATAAAGGAGTATGCTTATCTAAAACTTATGTTATACACAAATATCAATCATATCATCGCAGATATCAATGTACTGCACGGAGAGTACGTACCACGCGTAGTCTACCTACCACGTTGGCCTATTGCGGATTTGTATTTACCTATATAAGTATGTTAATCTTTCTCTAATATCCAACATACAGGGACATTTTTAGGGATATTTTAAGTTTGTATGTATGTATGTATTTTAAGTTTGGGACTAAATCAATTTATATTTCTGCACACTTTTATGTGTAAAATATTGTTACTATTGGGAAATGTTTGGTAATTAAATAATTTAATTACCGAACGCAATACGATTCATGACAATATTTCAGCGTAACAAATATAATACCAAAGATATTCAATATCTTGGATAAAATAACTCAACATTATCTATTGTAAGGAAGGTATGTAGACTCACGCCTGTTGTTCTTATAATGGCTTGTGTAGTTTATAACAAGCAGAAATTATTTTTTCTTAAATTATAAGTTTTACCTTGAATGAAGCCATGCTAACCCTACCTTCTTCCCCTCCCACCAATCCGAGCTTTAGGGATTCGTGTAATTCCCCTACGACGCACCGGCCAATATTTTATGTGTGTGTGGAAATATAAAGGGCCATTAACCTGGGAAGCTAAGCTTCTATTGATATAAAACTTTAAAAACTTTCCCAATATATTATACCATGCTTTCGTAATCAACTTATGTAAAAGACTTCTAATATACGCCATGCCACAACAAGGAACAAAGAAAAAAAAACAATTTAAGTCGACGAAAAATTTTCGTACGCGGAAGTTTGCTTGAGTGTTCTGTTGTCTGCGTGATTGATGTCGTGTCTCGAAGGAGCCCACTCGATGAAAAAGTAAGTTATGATTGACAAGCTATCCACCGCGTCTTCACTCACATGGTCTATATAATTTGACAGCTAATGCGCAATTGGTTTATAATTTAAATATTGCCACTAATTTCTATTCCTTTAGCAATTAAATTACTAAATGGTCGTAATCTAGGCTAGATTAAACTAATTTCTACAATTTTATTGAGCTAAAAACTAAAAATTAATGTATAAACTAATAAAAATTACCAATCATTCTGAAATAATAAGGCTAGATTACTCTCTGAAAAAGTACAATTTTAAAAATCAAAATCAGTTTAACTGTTTCACTGATTGGCCCAGACGAACAAACACAGGGCAATTAAAAAAACGTGTTTTGGTTTAAAAACATCAAAATAACCATGTGATCCTAATAACAAATTTTAATTTTGTAATCATATAAAGGATACAGAGAAAAAATAGTCATTATCATAATGTAATTTTTAAAATAATTTTTTTTTTTTTATTATTCATATTGATTAAAACCAATGACAAACGGTAGATCAGTGTCTATAGACAGTGACGATGATAAAAGCATGAAATTACCCTGATATCTTTTCATATATCTACTAGATGGCATTTAACAACTTAATATAAAACGATTCAACTTAATATAAAACGAACTAACGAATAATCTTTCTTTGCCTGTACCCTTCACATACAAATACACACTCCAATTTTATATGTATGTAAATATACAAAGGCGTCAACTATATTAGCGTGTCAGTCGGACTGATGTTCAGTCAAACCGAATCAACGGCGGGTGAGTCAGCTAAGTAGGCTGTATATTAGCGCGTCAGGGGAAAGTTTACAAGCATATTTGTTTTTCCTTTTCATAGAAGCGAGACAATGCGAATTCCGTTGCACTATTATCGTTTCTATATGAGCCATATTATATACGTAATTACTTCAACTCTCGCGTTCAATGGTGTTACGTCGTCTCGCGGTGCACGATGAAAGTGATTGATACCCGGAGTCAATTATGCGGAGACTGCGAACGCCTCACGCCCGCCGGCCCGCATACAATGGAAGCCATCCGTGATTCATTGAGACCCGATTGAAAAACTACGTGACGTTAGGCTCTTGTGTAACTCGCGACGTGATCCGGCGCCGCCGGTACGCGCACCTCGGTTACGTAACGTGATTGTCAAAATAAAACTGCCGCTAATGTACCGTAATTTGGGTGAAAGTTTCAGAAAAATGCGCCGGTATTTTATGGGTGGGAAATGTAGGTTGTGGTAACCACAGTTTTATTACGTAATTGTGGTGACTCCTTATGTTTTTTTATGTGGTCGATTTATTAAACGATCTTGCGGCTCGTAAGATGGTAACTGGCAGTTTAGGAATATCTGAAAAAAAACCCCGATCCGTCTCGAATTTTCTTTTTAATATACATTTTTTCGAATGCAGTGAACTCAAAGCAAATCGTCTTTATTTGTGAATATAGGTATATGCAAATGATATAGTTATTGGGGGATATTTTTTAAGGAAACACATTGATTTAGTCCCAAACTAGGATTACATGTCTTAGGTACTAGACAGCGATATACATACGTACTTATAATGATAAATACTAATACATATAAACTGCTTACCCCAATGGGAAAGAGGGGTGGCTGTATGTATGTAGTATATACTGTGGTCTCTGCCTACCCTTATGGGATATTGGCGTGAGTGTATGTATGTANATTGGTCCATGACTCTGATATAAACACAATAATAAATTTATTTGAGCAAAATACATATCTCAAACTACTACTAGAATTACGTGGGCCGACGACCTGGTGAAGGTCGCGGGCAATCGGTGGATGCAGGCGGCTCATAACCGATCGATGTGGCGATCATTAGATGAGGCCTATGTCCAGCAGTGGACGTCTGTGGGCTGATATGGTGATGGATGTGGAAATATTTAGTTACAGACAAACCTTTTCTTAAAATGCTTTTTCTCTTAACCAATGATTAATAATAATAATATAGCACATTATTGGGATTCGGAAGACACTTCACATTTACAAACAAATGTATGTATGTCAACAATATAAAATATTTTTTATAGTTATATATCTATTTATACTATTATAAAATTGTTAAATGTCAAATTTAAAAAAATCAAAGATTTAAAAACAAACTAATCAGATCGACTAATTAAGGGCTTCTGAAACCAAGACCGTCGATGTTTGTTTGTTTGTTCGGGCTTCACACAAAAACCAGCGGGTAGATATTGATTAAACTATTACAGTCTTAAAGGCACTATTCTGACTTAAATAATGCGATTTGTTTCATCAAAATCGGTCCAGTAGAATTGAAGATACAGCATGATCCCTGTTTTAATAGCAGCCGTTAAGGTACGAGAGCTCAAATAAAAGTATTTCTATGGCTTTTTATATAAATCCTTGATTGTTTCGGGATTTCCCGTGTAGCGGAAATCCGACATTCACGCGGGCGGAGCCACGGGCAAAAGTGTATTTTATAGTTTTCATCGAAATCTAAATATATCGATATTTTAACCCTTATGCTGTATCTTCTTTACTTAAATCAGGATAAACTGTTATCGCAAATATGACTGTGGGGTGGGTTTAAGTAACCAACCTTCTAACGTCATCTCTGTAAGCCCCATAATATCTGCAATTATCTGGTGCCATAATATCTGAATGCGTTAGTTTGACCCAATTTAGCTTGGTTTGGCCCCGTGGTTTGATGTTTTTTTTGGATCAAAATTAGTTTTGAAGGCTTATTTAATACACCTATACAGCAAAAACCATTGTATCTAGAAGAATGAAATTTTCCTCATATAAAAATTCATCCCCTAAGGGGGTTAAATAACGACTGATTTGATTAATACAGAAAGGTAAAAAAGAGGGTTAATCAGAGCAAGTTACCCAAAACTAACATTTTTGATAAGTCGGATGACCCTTGAAATGTTATTGACAGAATCCCTTCAGGCACATGGCTAGTTTTATAAATACTCTTTTTTAATGCCGAGAAAATGCTGCATTGGACCTCCGCATATCCCTAATCAGGAGACGGATCAGACTTTAATCTACCACACTAGCCCAATACGGGTTGGTCTGGCCCGATATGGGTTGGTTTGATCCAATGCAAGTTGGATTGGCGCACTGCGGATTGTTTTGGCGCACTGCCGATTGTTTTGGTGCACTGCGGATTGTTTTGGCCCAAATGGCTTGGCAAAACTAGATGTGCTCCGAAAGCGACTGTTATCTATTCCAGTGATAAAGAGTGGTGGGCAGTTGCGCTTAAGTTTTATTTCTTCGAAATTTTTTCCGTGCAATGTAAACACATTTATCGGTGATAGAGCTTGACTCAATAGGAGAGCAGCATTTTACCTTTAAGTTAATCGAGAGTTATTTTTTCTGTTATACGGTAAAATCCACGCCGCACTGACAGTCACAAAAGACCGGAGTAGATTTTGGAAACATTGGTTTTGAAAACTGTGTAATACATCAATCTCTTTCAAATCTTATTTGGATGTTTATGATAGCAGTAGACATACGAGGTATCTTGTGTCAATTCAAATATACTTATTACGAATATAGGTATTAAAAATATTGGTATAAATAAAATTGATGTGACTATCTATGATTTCGAAATAAAGGTTTCTTCTTAAGTTTTTCGAAACAAATAACTTTTTTAAGCTTTTATGGCTATTTGTACATAAATAGAATCAGCGCTTTCAAAATTGTTGTCTTTCTATTTGTTTCTTCAAGCTCCGAAACAACTGAATCGATTTCGACGGGATTTTAATTGGCAATTCGAAAACTTTTTAACAAATACTATAGACCAATTTTTGTCTCTGAAATGTTTAGGGTTTCTGAATAAAAAATCGAATAACTGTAGAAAATAGGAACAAATTACAGTTAAAAAATCTATTAACCATCAAACACTTGTACCACAAGATCAACAGCTAGCAAGTACTAAATAAATTTGAAAACGAGTATTAGTTTAAACAAGTATCGTCATATGCATGTATGTATTTATGTGTGCATGTATGTATGTAGTTGTGTATGAATGTAATACAATAGGTCAATTCAATTTTCACCCACTTCCACGTGTCCAAAGAATTTGAAATTTTGTTCAGAACCGATGACAAAATAATTAAAACTTATAAAAATATAGTTTAAAAAACCAAAAATTAAATTAGTTCAACTTATACAATATCTTACCTTGATTTAATATATACATAATAAGTTAATTGATTAAATTATTAAGTGTGTGTTTTCAGTAGGTTATTAATCAAATTATATATATTAATACCTTATTAATCAAATGACAATATTAATGAAATTAATTTAAAATGAGTAAACTTGTCATATATGTACGTAACACTACAGAACTATTATATACTAGCTTTCGCCCGCGGCTCCGCCCGCGTGAATGTCGATTTTACATAACATGGAAAATCCCGAGACAATCATAGATTTATATAAAAAGCCTAAGAACCACTTTTACTTGACCTCTCGTACCTTAATGGCAGCTTCTAAAACAGGGATCAAGCTGTATCTTCAATTCTACTGGACCGATTTTGATGAAACATGCCCTATTAATTAACTCAGAATGACTATAATAATTTGACTACAATCTACCGGTTGATTTTTGTGTGAATCCCGAACAAACAAACAAACATCGACGGATTTGGTTTCAGAAGCCCTTAATTGGTCGAACTGAGTAGTTTGTTTTTAAATATATTTAATTTCTGGAAATTTTAAATTTAACAATTTTATAATAATATATACAGACATAAAATTAAAAAGCATGCTTTTGTAGAAATATGAACTAAAAAGTAAAAAAAAAGTTTTTATATAAAGGCTTTTTTACAGTTTCCACTTTTTTATATATTTTATGTAATTTATCTCCTTCTTATATCAAGTGTTGTTTTTCGTTAGACATATTTTTTTGGGAGCACGAAGCTCACCAGAGCGCCATAACCTGTTTTTCTCTCTCACACGATTATGACAAATCACTCGACATCTCATCAATCATAAGCATTACGCCGCTATTTTATTAGAAACTTGATTCAATTAAAAAAATATCATTAGTGTACGCTTGTCAAATATTAATTGGAACAATATCTTACCATCCGATAATTTCGTGGAAGAGATCATTTGCAGTGTTAAAAAGTCTTCTATTGTAACAATTTTCTCTTTCTATATAAATTTCTTAGAAACTAATCTAAAATATATAAAAAAATGTGAAATCTGTACTATTATAAAATTATTAAAATGTCAAATTTTGTAAATCAAGGATATTTAAAAGAAAATTACTTAAGGGATTTAAAACAAATTGAGGGATTCTGAAACCAAATCCGGCGATGTTTGCTTATTTATTCGAGTTTCACGCAAAAACCGGCAGGTAGATTTTGTTCAATCTATTGCAGTCTTAAAACTGCTACGCTGACTTAAAACTGCGGCATGTTTCATCAAAATCCGTCCAATAAAATTGAAAGTACATCTCGATCCCTATTTCAATAGCCGCCGTTATGTTACGAGAACTCAAGTAAAACTGGATCTAAGGCTTTTTATATAAATCTTGGATTTTTTCGGGATTTGTTATGTAGCGGAAAACCGACATTCATGCGGGCGGAGCCGCGGACAAAAGCTAGTAAGTAATAAGTTAATAACTAATTATCAATCGCTTCAAACGATGACGCAAAACGTCGTGAGTAAAGCTACACGCCTGAGAGAATTTCTCGATGGTGTGTGATGTCTGCCGACCCTCATTAGGCCAGTGTGGTGAACTATAGACTAACCCCTCCCATTGTGAGGGGAGTTCCGTGCCTTGCAGTGGGCCAGTAGACGGACTGATGATGACGATGATGTATATATTTATTGTTGATGTGTCAAATATTATCTAGTTGCCCTCAATAGGCAACGCGGCGACACGTTTCGTCCTTATGAGATCTGTACTGCCCAATTGTCCTTAGCTCTAATCCTCTTACAAAAGTCTTAAAGTACAATTAATTTACGTCGTCTTAATGGTGGAGAGCCGATAAACTGGTTTGTGGTGGCCAACTTGATTAGACTCGAGATCTACTGTTTACTGATAAAACCCTGTGCGATCTACCCGCTACGTACTTTGAAATTTTAGTGATGGAACTCCGATTGAAATATGCTACAAGATGTTCTATGTATTTTTTACATATAAGTATTATTATTAGATTTATTAAACTTATATATTTTTTCGCTTGTCACGATCGACTGGACTAAAGCCACGATCGAGCCGTCGATCGCGACCGACCGGTTGGCCACCTGTGCCCTAGACGATCTATTCGCCGTTCGGTCCATGCATCAGAACATTACAGCGAGTGCTCCGTGGCCACTACTTCTGGGTCACAGTGTCGATGTGCCGTGGTGTTGGACAGATTCGTTCTATATATGTGCTTATTGCCGTACAGTGGTGGTCTAGTTTTGTCAGACACGGCAGCGATCGAAAGGTCGTAGGTTCCCAGGTAGGCTTCCCTCTTTGCATTCCCGTGAAAAGCAGGCTTTTCAATTCTTTAAGAAAACATTTAAAAAATATAATAAACTAGCTTTGGCCCGCGGCTCCGCCCGCGTGAATGTCGGTTTTCCACTACATGGGAAATCCCGTTGCAATCATAAATTTATATAAAAAGCTTTAAAACTTTTAGTTGACCTCTCGTACGTTAACGGCGGCTACTAAAACAGGGATCAAGGTGTATCTCTAATTTTACTGGACCGATTTTGATGAAACATACTGCATTATTTAAATCGGAATAGTATCTTTAAGACTGTAGACAGTTTACTCAAAATCTACCTGCTAATTTTTGCGTGAAGCCCGAAGAAACAAACAAACAAACATCGACGAATTCGGTTTCAGAAGCTCTTAATTAGTCGATCTGTGTAGTTCGTTTCTAAATATCTTTGATTTTCGAAAATTTGACATTTAACAATTTTATAATAGTATAGATAGATAAATAGTATATTTACGTTCGCACACATTAATTTAGTCCCAAAGTAGGATTCCCTGTGTCTTGGGTATTAGAAAAAAAATGTACATATTTATATAGATAAAAACGTCCATGACCCGGATACAAATATGTGTGCTCATTACACAAACATTGCCCCTACCGGGATTTAAACCCTGGACTCATTGACACAGAAAGTAGGCTCACTGCGGCTGTGCTAATCAGTCGTCAATATTTTACATTTTAAGTCTGTACATGTACATGTATATTTGTACTAGCTTTTAGCATAAAATTCTAAATACTAGCTGTTGCCCACGGCTCCACTCATATAGACCGTTATCAACTCGGAAACCTTCCCGGGGATCCTTGAGGTCATAAATTTAAACGAAAAAACTTTGCAAAATCGTAACTAATTTTTCTTTCAACTGGCTGCAGTAAGACAGTCTAAACCCTATTCCAGACTTTAAGAAACAAATGAGGGAACCCCCCCCAAAATCCGTCCAGTAGTCCAGTGATCTTATTTCAAAGGGAAAATGTTTCGCTCTGTATATCCATAGAAATCAAATAAAATTTTCAAAAATATCAAATAATTTACTTTACAAAAAAAAAGATTTAACAAAAATAAGCGCTCTACCCTAAGGTTGACCGGTAGAAATGCCCCAGGCATTAAGCCGCCTTTACATATTTTATGTATGAAGTGTAAATAAATAAGTGCCACTCAACTGACGGTGATTGTGGGTATTGTAGCTTAGATAAGCTATTGTAGTATTTGTATTGTATTTGTAGTAATTGTAGCATCCCTAATATAATTATAGGATCATGCCTCATTCATTGAATCGAAACATACATTGGATTATCGCTTTTTGGCGGTAGATTAAAGGTAAGATTATGAGCCTACTCCCTCAAGCTTATTCACAACAAACTCAATTACCGGTGAACATGTTTATATTGAAGACAGGGAGAGCAATAAATCAATATAAAGATATGAGCGAAGCCGCCCGCCCTCGGATACATTACTCACGGGAAAACGAGCAGGCGCCCCAACCCGTAGCACGGTCGCCACCGCTACGAACACTATGCCGGCCCTACACGCCATGGCGAGCACGCATCGCTGGCCGCGCGCACTTCAAGTCACCCGCGGACACCTCACTCTTACTTATAAACCGAAACACGGGACCGATATGCAGGTGCTTTGAATATCGGAAGCGCCGGCGAGACGTACGATCGATTCGGCGGGCCGTCGCACGATCAGAACGCGTACTGTTATGAGGCGCCGGCTACCGAATAAGCACCGCGAGCCCCCGATGTGAACACCTTTCGCACCTCCGAGAGAAAGTCGAAGGAAAGTGCAGATTTTGGCTGTCAAGGCGCCGCCCACGCGCGTCCCCTGGAGACCATTGTCGCGAGTCATCCATCGCTCGGCCGCGTGTCATCGGCTCTGCTAATCAAAACAATTGAACAATGTCGAGTGAGTGTCCCGGGCGGCGGTCGCGCCGAGCGTGCGGACGCCGACGCCTGGACTTGGAATAAATTTGTACAGAGATAACATGTCATAACCGCAAACAAATAAGACTAGCGAGACCTAGTCCTCAGGTCCATATGAATGTTTAAAAATTTCGAACTCCGTCTAAGAGTGCCAACATTTTCATGACATCTCCACGTCTTGGCTTGTCGAAACCTAGACTTAAATTGAGATAATACTGTTTGCCGTGTAGCCACTCCAATTTCAATTATTCCCGTGGGTGGAACCAACCGAGGGATACAAGGATACAAGGACAATGGGAAGCACCGTTATCCTGTGATTCAACCAACAACTACTGTGATCTCCAAGACGCCTGCCAATCGTGAAGATTACGGCAAAATCCTCCCCTTTGTAGAGGAGGCTCATATCTAACAGTAGACTTTCACCGGCTGATGATAATGACAGAATGTCAGGATAAAACACGATGACAACGTTAATACCCTTTGTTTGATGAAAATAATTTATTCTTACAAATGGCTTATTACGTTACAATATACCTACCCACTATATTTAAATGTTTTGATCACGGGTAAAATAAGAAAATATTTCGTTGCTATGGAAAACAACATATTATATATAGCGAGTATAACATGCATAGACATTTTCATCACAGATTTCCATTGAGCTGGTAGCCCTTTCGGCTTTATCTCATACTAGTTGTTGCCCGCTGCTGCTGCTGAATGTCTGCTGTGAATGCTGAAGTCCATGGGAGCGCCCATGGACTTCCTATCTATTTGAATACCCTCCCAGGCGTTCGCCATTATTTCTTCGTATTCGTGTTGCTTTCCGACTTGCTAGACAAACATTGTGATAGCTCAGTTAATATGCACGATATAAATATAATTGATAGCCTATAGCACTCGGGAATAACGTAGCTTACTACCAGTGAAAAATTATTTAGAATTGAAGCATTATATTCCGGAGATTATACCCACATACAAACTTACAAACAAACAAATTTTACCTCTTTATAATATTACAGTATAGGTGTAATGTTCACAAATTTGTAAGCATATTAAAATTAAGTCGAATAAATATTTCTTTCTTTTTTTAATTTTGCATCACCCAAATATTGACTGGTGGAGAAAGTCTTGGGCATTAAGCAGTTCTGGATTTTAGAATGGGTCGGGTAGGCCGCGGACTAGGGCGACACGTTATGTGCGACACATTCTGTGGTGGCGGCGAATTTTTGAAAACGCCGAAATTAAAAAATATTAAAAAAAAATTGTAAGTTTTTTTTTAATTGAAATTGTAATTTAGTTTGACTTTTAATTGTTTGACTAAATTCATAGTTTGGTCACTGTAGAATGAAATTAAGAAAGTAGGAACAGCAGAACAGCAGTGGCCTATACCTACTGAAAAGTTTTTTCATATAACTGACAATAATACTGCCTTTTCACTTTATTTACGAAATGTTTAAATAAATGAAATAATTAAATACAATTTTCTAATATGACAGTGTCCTTTGAATAAAGAAATTAATTTAGTCGGTATCTTATCGAAATTTCACTGGTACTTATGTCGATGGCAACTGCCCGCATTGTTTTTATCGAGAAAGGGTCGGGTGAGTCACAACTTTATCGAGTTTTAAATGTTTCAGTTAGTACTTAGAAGTCATTAAGTGACTGTCTGGCACTGGTATAATAATAGGTAGTATCACTTATCTTTTTTTCGAAGTGAGCAAAGCTTTTGGCTGCAGATGACCTTTACAGCTTCACCGGACAAGATGGCGGATGCAGAATACACTCCAGCCTTGCCTTAAGGGTTAAGAAGGGCGCGACTAGCACGAAGACACCTCGTGTCTCGAGCCTCAGCTTGGGGAGTCGCGGGCTCAGTCCAACTTTCTCATGGAAACGGTGAAAACCAGTACACCAGCCAAGGTAATAGGAAACAAGACACCAATGGTGTCAATTCTACTGTAACACAATTTAGCTAAATTTAAGTTCTCCTATCTTTTTCTAATGCCAAACGCCAAAAAGAGATAGCAATGATTTTGGCGCTATCAGTTTAGACAGATCAAAATTAAGTTCTACATACAAATTTAGACGTGACCTCGGAACATGGCGACTAAATATATACAAAAACACAACGTTTGTTGTGCCTAATGTCAGAAATTTAGATTGGTACTCGCTAAAAATGTTTACTGTCTCGTTTCGATGTTTGGCATTAAAAAATGAGAGGAGGAGAGACGATGTTTAGTTTATGTTATGTTACATCAGAATTGATACCATTATCCTACTAATCAACTGACATCAGCGATTTCTAAGGCACTTGGCAAGTGTGTGAGTGTGTGCGTGTGCGTGCGTGTGCGTGCATGTGTGCGTGTGTACGTATTTGCGAGCGTGGGTGCGTGTGTGTATAGTATAAATATTTACCTATATTCTTGAATCATTTTTTGTATAAAAATTGATATAATTAAAGAGAATCCAGCGTCCAGCAATTGACACCAATGTGCTGATGACAATAATGTAAATAATAATATATATAAATAATATAACATTAAGAACACATTTTTTTCACACATATTGATCTAGCTCCAAATTAAGATTCCCTGTGTCTGGGGTGCTAGACAACGATATACTTTTTAAAGGAGAATGTATTGTGTCACTTCATTTGTACTTGTTTTGTTTATGTTACTCTGTATAGTTCTTCTATATCAATGCATTGTTGTACACATTATCTATTGTAATGGCATGGAAAAGAGTAACAGTGGAGTTTCTGGCCCGTTCTTCTCCTCTGAAACAACTTTTCGAGCGGGTGGTAGATTCTTGACTATTCATAAGTACCTGTTGAGTTTACATGAATAAAAAATTTTTGATTTTGACTACTTACTTATATAGATAAATGCTAATACATATATAGATAAACATCCATGACTCGGATACAAATATCCGTGCTCATCACACAAAGTTTGTCCCTAACCCAGGGCCAATCGGCAAAGAAGTCGTAATCTTCTCTTAAACAATGGTGTAGTATCGCGTGATGATTCATCCTCATGGCGTTCTCACAATATACTTTTTTTTTCAGAAAATTATCTGTTCCATGTACTTAACAGCTTCAATCTAGCTGAATACGGTTTTGACCGTATTCAGCGAAGAGCGACTAGAATCATCGATGACCAAGCAATCTCCTAGACCCGCTCGCTCTGCGGAGAGACATAGCATCTCTCTGCATCTTCTACCGTATCTATCATGGGGAGTGTTCCGAGGAATTATTTAGGCTAATTCCAGCCGCCGAATTCCATCACCGCATATCTCGCCAAAATTTAAAATTTCACTTCCATCACTTGGATAGTTGGTGATCTACCACTGTGCGTTTCACGTGCAATTTCTTTCCACGCACCACCATCCTGTGGGATGAGCTCCCAGCGGCAGTTTTCTCAAGCGGATACGACTTAGGGATCTGCAAGAAACGTGCTTACATTTTTCTTAAAGGCCGGCAACGCACCTGCGATCCCTCTAGTGTTGTGGGTGTCTGTGGGCAGCGGTGATCACTTACCATCAGGTGACCCGCTCGCCCGTTTGCCCCCTCTTTTATAATAAGCTCCCAGTGCTATGAAAACATCTCATTAAGTAATCGAGATGCCTCACTGAAGGTGTTGTATGTTTAACGGAAGCTTTGTATACGTGAAATGTACAAGCTTTCCGAAGGGCACAGCGCCGTTAGTCAATTCGTAACCTTTATGAATGCAACGGAATCGATCGCGGTTTTGGTCGGCAGTTCTCAGAACACATTTTTACTAATATGAGTCATGGTAAATTGTGTCTCTCTACACGTTTAAAGCTTATCAAATAATCTGGGGCTGTATATTTTATTATAGTAAAAAAAGTAAATAAATTGAGTACATAACAGTCTTATTATATACCAGCCTTTCGCGATAAATAGAAAATCACGAGATAATTGTAATAATAAAAAATCAACAGCCATTTTACTTGAGTTAACGTACCATAATGGCGACTACTGAATGAGAGATCGGCTGTTTTTTCAGTTCTGCTTAATCAATTTTGATGAAACTTGCTGTAGTATTTAAGTTGGAATAGTTTAAGACTGTGTGGGAGGGAGGATGACGTGTTGTATAAATAAAAACAAACTTAAATGACTCCTGTTTATCCTCACATGAAATATTGATTAACAAAATATAAAATATTATAATGCTTGTCGAATTTTTGCGCCGTAGCCCACTCGAGTCTTCCTTTGTTAGTAACCTAGCAACGACGCTCGAAATTCAAAGGAATCAAAATCACGTCGGGGTCACCAGATGTGGGAGAAGGATGCGTATGTTGTATATACGCTAAGTCGCTATTCAACTTCATGCGCGTGATTCAGACTTCTAATGTCGTTACTTTAATCCCGCGCCATCTATTGAGGATGTGTGGCACTATGTAGTGAAGTAGATCGCCACATCCGCAACACTCTACCAGCTGTTTTTTGGGCGAAGCTCGAAAAACAAATGTACAGAGCCGAAGAAAAGGATGATTTCAATTTCAGAAACCCTTAATTAATTGATTGATTGACGGGCCTCGTGGCGTGTCGGTAGTGATGCCGACTGCCATTCACGAGGTCGCGGGTTCGATCC
>WUAW01011547.1:37941-67553 GCA_017165845.1 Thaumetopoea pityocampa | reverse complement strand
GAAGCTTAGTTTGGGGCCAGAGGACGTTGTGTGAAATGTCCATGAATATTTATTATTTATTATTATTATTCGAGTTAAAGTTTTTGAAATATCCTTAATGTACAGACAATGACGTTTTACAATTTTATAATAGTACTAGCTTTTGCCCGCGGCTCTGCCCGTGTGAACGTCGATTTTCCGCTACATGGAAAATCCCGACACAATCATAGCTTTATATTTGCCGGGCAGGCTAAAAGACTAAGTACTCCCTGATCGTTTTATTATTATATTTCTTTTAATTTACTATCTAGGGCATTGATACCCAAAGTGGTCTATATCGACCCCTAGGGGTCGACGAGGACCTGCAGGGGGTCTACGCCAACCGTCAAAACCACATTTGATGTTGATAAATTTGCAAAAAATTTATATTAACCACGCTTTGGTGGTCTACCCAAAAGTGAAAAACATTACAAGTGGTCTACAAGACAAAAAGTTTGAGGACCTCTGATCTAAGGTTTCCTCGGTTTCTTAAAGAGTACACGGGCTTGATGCCAAGTGCATACTCATAGAGCAGATGAATATTACAGAGCTAGTGTAATTCCGTTCTATTATCCTGAACTAATTGTAAATTTAAAATTCCAATGTCATCACTTGAATAGTTGGCAATCCACCACTCGGCGTTTCCTACGTAATTTCTTTCCACGCACCACCATCCTGTGGAATGAGCTCCCAGCGGTTTTTCCAAGCGAATACGAGTTGGGGACTTTCAAGAAACGAGCTTACACTTTTTATAAAAGCCGGCAACGCGCCTGCGATCTATCTGGTGTTGCGGGTGTCTATGGGCAGCGGTGATCACTTACCATCGGGTGACCCGCTCGCCCGTTTGCTCGCTCTAATATAAAAATAAATAAATTTGCGGACAATACGACATGTATATTATTAATGCGACGTCAATATTGCAACTTTTTATGTGAGGTGTGCCGAGTGAGGTATATGTATCTGACGCGACCGAATGTTTGAGAGCTACTAAAAAATTATTCACAGCATTATCAGGACAATTGTTACAGAATTCATCTTCCAGATTCTGTTAATATCATCTTACAGTTCTGTGTATTTTCATATCTTTGCCGTTATTCTTATTTGAATGTAACTGGAATTTGATACAGCTATATCTATTTGATACAACTATATCTATTTGATACAGCTATATCTATTTGATACAACTATATCAATTTGATACAGCTATATCTATTTGATACAACTATATCTATTTGATACAACTATATCTATTTGATACAGCTATATCTATTTGATACAGCTATATCTATTTGATACAGCTATATCTATTTGATACAACTATATCTATTTGATACAGCTATATCTATTTGATACAACTATGTCTATTTGATACAGCTATATCTATTTGATACTACTATGTTTATTTGATACAGCTATATCTATTTGATACTACTATATTTATGTTTTATGTAACTATATACATATGTTTAACCTGCAAAATGCTGTCGTCTCCTTTTCTTAAAACAAGTATACACACACACACACGCACGCACGCACGCATGCACGCACGCACACGCACACACACGCATACACACACACACAGTAACACTCACACTCGCACAAGCATGCGCTTACACTCGCGCTCGCTCGAACGCACGCACGCACGCACTTACGCACGCGCGCACGCACAATAAACTATAGCACATTAACTTTTATATGTATAACGCTGCAGTACCGATTGTTAATACAATATCTTTTGTTACAAATCCAATAAATACCCGTAAATAAGTTTGAACAAAGTTCTGACTATCTAATTACTGTAGATGACGGATGTTGAATTCATAGTATAAAACATGATTGATTGACTTTTCATAACGTTATGTAGGCGCTTACATCTGGAAAGCATTCGAGTTTAATTGTGGCAGTAGGACACGCTCGGTGTCGAAATACAAGGACATTCAATGAGATACTTTCATGTAACATTAGTTGTTAATTTGTTGTTTCATGTAACACAACTTATCGGCGAAAGTGTGTGCAAAGATGTACTCGTATGAACGAGGCTGAGGCGAGAGAGGCGTGTCAGGATCAGGATCGTAGTATGTGGCGAACCGTGGTCTCTGCCCACCCTTACATAATATAGGCTTGAATGTATGTATATACATATGTAGTACTAGCTTTTGATCGCGGTTCCGCTCGCGTTAATATTAATTTTCCGCAACATAGGAAATCCCGTCACAATCACAGATCATATGAAGTCTATGAACCACTTTTACTTGACCTCTCGTACCTAAGCGGCGGCTACTAAAACAGGGATTAAGCTGTATCTTCAATTCTACTGGACCGCTTTTGATAAAACATGCCACATTAATTAAGTCGGAATAGTATCTTTAACACTGTAACAGTTTAATCAAAATCTACCGGTTGGTTTTAGCGTGAAGCCCGAACAAACAAACAAACATCGACGGATTCGATTTTAGTCGATCTGAGTAGTTTGTTATTAAATATCTTTGATTTTTGAGAATTCGACATTTATCAATTTCATAATAGTTTATTAGATTAGATAGATATGTACACATACATACATACATACACTCACGCCTTTTTCCCTGGCTCTCCGGCGGGGAATCGAACCCCGGTCTTGCGCGTAACAGGCGGGTATACTGACCGCTATACTACCGAAGATTTGGCGTAGGCAAAGACCACTTCTTTCCACTTGCTACAAGCAAAGTGGCTGTCAGTAGCCCATTTTTCTCCCCCGCGGGAAACGAGACGTGTCGGTTGGCAAACCACGACGCCGCCATTTTTGAGGTCCTAAAATGTTAAAGTGTCTGATTGCGTTCCCACAAAAAGGAAATAAAAGAAAGAGGTTAAGGTAGGAAAGGTGTATTGAGCAAGGAATATGGAATTTGGGAAAAGGACTATAGGGTATAGGATACTACTATCTAGGAAGGAGTAAGAAGAGACAGTAGTAGCTCGGGAGGCCGGGGTCGCTTACCCGCATATTTAAGTCTATTTGTCGGAAAGGCTGAAAGACCAAGTACTCCCTGATTAGATAGTAGATATGTTCGTAGTAACAGCCAACTTATATTAATTCTCTACCAAATAATCTCCTTTTCATTTTATCCACCGCTATCGGACACCCATCCAATATTACCGGGCTGACTGTGTTTAACCTCGATCGATTTATCTAATTTTGCACTAAAATTTAATGGCTCAACCTCATTGTAACTTATTATCCTTTAAAACAGAGGTCCTCAAACTTTTTTATCTCGTAGATAAAAAAGTTGTCATGTTTTTCACTTTTGTGTAGACCCCGAAAACATAGTTAATATAAAATTTTTCTAAATTTATTAACTTCACATATGTTTTTGATAGTTGTCGTGGACCCCTTGCAGGTCATCGTCGCCCGCGGGGGACGATACAGACCACTTTGGGTATCAATGCTTTATAACAACAAATCAATAAGTGTGGTCAACGCAAGCATATTTAGTATAATAACTACAGAAATACTTCGTGCGGGCATCTGAAACTGAAGAACCCTTGGCAAGACTATGGTGTCACGCATTATGTAAGTTTTATTTGCTGTGTGGCATAATAATAGCGTTTCTGTTCGCTTCCCGTGGATGCTGTGAAAACCAGTTTAGGGATGCTGTGAGAACCAGTTTAGGGATGCTGTGAGAATCAGTTTAGGGATGCTGTGAGGACCAGTTTAGGGATGCTGTGAGGACCAGTTTAGGGATGCTGTGAGAATCAGTTTGGGGATTCTGTGAGAACCAGTTTAGGGATGCTGTGAAAACCAGTTTAGGAATGTTGTGAGAATCAGTTTAGGGATGCTGTGACAACCAGTTTAGGGATCCAAAATGGGCAGCATCATTATCCTTTTTATCAATCAAAATCTAGTGCAAAATCGAAGACGCCTATCAAGCGTGAAGATTATGGCAAATTCCACTTATTCTAAGCAAGAGGTTCATGTCCAGCAGTGGACTTCCACGGATTAATGATGATGATGTTTTAATCCTCTTAAATCTTTACTCATTCAATTGTTGGGATTCCAAGACTTAGTATACCCTAGGACTTGTCGAGAGTCATATGTAATGGTGCAAACTCAAAGAGATAAGCATGAGCCAATTGGTTCATTTGTCTTCATCATCCCCAATTCATATTCGTCACCACTACAGGGGCGCGGACCTCCCCTGATCAGGAGGGGGCCGTAATCTACCACAATGGCCAAATGCGGTTGGTTTAGTAGACATTTAATTTGTATAATCAAGAGTTGAACGAGAAAAGATGCACACGGTTCACATTCTAGACTCTTATTATTAGTTTAAGAATGCGTAATGATTATTTTAATTATGATCTCTTGTGTATGACATAAATAAATATATAAACGGAGACCGCGGTGGACCTTATGTTACAGGAGTAACAGTATTAGATCATTATCATCATCATCACTTCATCCCATAGCTGTCCACTGCTGAACATAGGCCTCTCCAATCGAATTCCAGCGCGACCGATCCGTAGTCACCTGCATCCAACGAGACCCAGTGATCCTCACCAGGTCGTCGGTCCATCTCGTAGGTGGCCGTCCCACACTGCGCTTGCTAGTACGTGGTCTCCATTCAAGGACCTTTTTGCCCCATCGGTCATCCGATCTTCGCGCTATGTGCCTGTCCATTGCCACAGTAATACTTGTGTGGTAATATTAATACTTTGTAAACTAACGCATCACGGCCAAAATATGAAACAACTGAAACTAATACATACATAATACAATCACGCATAATACAATCCTTTCCCCTGGCTCTCCGACGGGGAATCGAACCTCGGTCTCCCGCGTGACAAGCATGGATATTGACCACTATACTACCGAAGAATTGGGGGTAGGCAGACATCACTTCTTTCCAATTGTGAACGACCAAAGTGGCTATTCGTAGCCACTTTTCGCCGCTGTGGGAAACCAGACGTGCCGGGTAGCGAACCACGACACCGCCGTTTTTATAAAGTTAAAAAGTGTTAGAGTTCCTCATTCCATTCCCACGAGAAGGAAGGAAAGGAATGAAGGTGAGTTAGGAAAGGTGTATTTAGTAAGGAATATGGCAATTAGAAAAAGGACTATAGGATATAGGACACTACTATTTCGGAAGGAGTAGGGAGAGACAGTAGTAGCTCGGAGAGCCAGGGTCGCTTACCCGTATACTTAAGTCTATTTGCCGGACAGGCTAAAAGACTAAGTATCCCTGACGTATAGTATTCATGTATACATGTATGTTTATGTCGTTGTCTAGTACCCAAGACACCGGGAATCCTAGTTTGGGGTTAGATCAATGTGTTCAGAATACATTAATTATTATTACGTACAACAGTGTACTTCAATAATGATCCAGATTTTGCAAAAATTGTTGCGTAACCTCTAACAACTGAGAAATTACTGTTGTTGAAGATTATTTGGTGGTTCCAAATTATATATTTATGATTTTTTATACCAAATTATATAGTTATGATTATATTATATAGTTATGATTATATTATATAGTTATGATTATATTATATAGTTATGATTTTTACACCAAAGCCAAAAAGCCTGACAGGTAACAAGAAGCGTTCCCTTTTTTTACGCGGAGAGAATCCCTACATAGGTCTTCCGCAAGTCGCGAGGGCGGCTTGCGGCGCGTATCAGACTATTGATGAAAAACTCTGCGGCGGCCTTCATTGGCATATTGAGGGGCTCCGGGATCCACTGTGGATGACCTACCGATGTCCCAGGTACCGTTAAGAATGAATAGTTTCGCGAAGTATATACACAATCAAACCGCCACACACAGGACAGAAATTGCTCGCGTATGCGCACCTCAAGAACGGAATACAACGGTAAGGGACGGCGCCACTGGCCGCGGCACCGGTAGTGCACTGCGGACACCGAATAATAATGAGCACCAGACGGCGCACGCGCACGCCTTGTTAAATTATTCGCACACCTCATAGACAGCGGCGGCGTCGGCACGGGCGAGGAACCCGTGGAATAGGTTTACGAACAAGTTACAAGATTACACAGTAAAACTGTGCCTCTTGGTGTGACAGTTTAATGCAACTGTGCGTTGAAATAACCGCGTTAATGTGAAATTCCATCGAAATAGCGTGGAGGCCATTTAAGTACGAACTTGTTGCTTAGAATTGCATCCGTCACCATGGCAATATGCTGTCAAACAATATAATTGAGTGTGTTTTGATTGGTTTTGATGCGCGCGTAATTTGTGGTGTGGTTTCGAGTGAAATTATCGAGTCAAACATTTGTACAGTCGCGAACGCATTTCACAAAGTTATCAGTAACTATCGTAAATAAGACAATTACAAAGTTTTATTCGCGAGCAAATTAGCAGCTAACTGTACTGCTCACTTTTAGAACAGTACTGGACGCAAACTTTTTACTTAGTACAAACTGCGAAGTGTTCCCGAGTGTTAGCGCCCCGTATTTACAATTCGCCTGCTCGTGTCGGGCACATGTGCGAGTGTACCCGATGAATCATATGTATTGTAACTAAAAGAAAAAAGCGACTGACGGCGGAGAACGCGGCCGACGCGGTGTTTGAGACTCGCAGCGCCCGAGTCATTGATCCCGGCGCAGTCCCGCAGGGCCGACGCCATGACGGCGCGCGCGCTCCTCCCGCCGCTGGCGGTCGGCGGGTGCCTCGCGTGCGTCGCGGGTGCCGGCGCCCTCGCAAACTGCTCGCTCCTCGCCGCGCTGCTCAAGACATCTCGCACTGGTACACATTGTTTCGTGTTTTTTTTAAACTAATACCACAAAGACACTTCGCGAGAGTCATCAGTTTAGTGAGACAACTTATTTACTAACCGACTACGATTATGTGGAACGGATTGTGTTAATTATGATGTTTCTCTCAAACGACTCGATAGTGTAGTGCAGTATACAAACATTTGTTACAGTGCTGTGTTTGTGGTGATCACACACATCGTATCTGATCCTACCTTGTTTATTTTGTGATCTGTTATGATAAAAGCGAACGTTTAGATGTATTTTTGACTCATCACAACGAAACCGTTGAACTTGGATATGTAATTGGAACAAGACCTAAAATAAGACAGGATGGGTACTGTTATTGAAATACCACGCGAACGAAGTCATAACCAACGGTTAATTAAATAAAATGTCAAATTTATTAGTACATAAAATACTTATCATACGTGGGGCGCCCGTAAAACTTCCAAAACGAATAAGAAAAAAATACTATGACTGGTCATAAATAATTTTATTGCGTTTTAAAACATTTCTTCCTTAACTTCAATACACTTTTTCATACGAACAAACCAGTTTTGAAAACATGTAAGCCACTCCTCCGTGGTGACCTCGGATACATGCTTTTTATACTCTTCAACAGCCTCTTCTGGTAATGAAAATCGTTGACCGCATAAATAATTCTTGATTTTTGAAAACGGGTGCCAGGTCGGGGCCTATACTCGTATGCAGGATGACCCATAATATCGACGTTTTGCCCTTTCAAAAATTCGTATGTCTGCCTGGCCGTGTGAGAGCTGGCGTTGTGATGGTGCAAGATGATACGGCATTTTTGGTTATTTTTACAGAGTTCGACAATAACTTCTGGCGAACAAACGGTCGTGTACCAATCGCTATTCACTGTACGACGATCCTCCAAAGCGACAATAGCCACATGTCCAGTTTTGTTAAAAAAAAACAGCTATCATCAGCTTAGCGGTAGACACACACTCGCCACTTTGGCTGCTTTCGGCACACCTGCAAAGAACCAAACAGTCGATTGCTGTTTTGTTTTGGGATCGTAGTTGTAAATCCATGTTTCGTCACCTGTCACTATGACCCACACCAAATTTGACCATCACGAAATTCGTCACTGAGATTGACACGACCGCGTTTGTATTCTGTAAACCAGGTACAAACAATCGACATGCGTGGTGCTTCACCGCCGAAGTGATTCTGAAAGCGAGCGACACTACTAAAGGGTCAAACTAAAAATTGTAGTAAATCATACTACGGAAATTTTCATCCATGGTAACATAGACACGCAATATTTAAAATGGTGCCATAATGTGAAAACAAATGACAAATAGATGAAACAAATTGCATTTTAAAGCCAAAAAGTTCCATTTTTAAATATCATAATTAGTTTTTAAATTATTGTTAATGTAAGTGGCCAGTTCCGGAAACCTTTAGTGCGCTCTATGTATAATATTGCAACACTTTTTTCACACACATTGCCCCAATTAGGATTCCCTGTGTCTTGGATACTGGACAA
Organism: Thaumetopoea pityocampa; assembly: GCA_017165845.1. NCBI lineage: Eukaryota > Metazoa > Arthropoda > Insecta > Lepidoptera > Notodontidae > Thaumetopoea > Thaumetopoea pityocampa. The sequence continues at coordinate 59,271 of WUAW01011547.1, read as the reverse complement.
TGATATACATACTTACATATAAACATCCATGACTCGGATCGGAACAAACATTCGTATTCATCACACAAATTTTGTCCTCACAAAGTTTCGAACCGTGGACCAATTGGATCAGAAAGCAGTGTCTTTGTCACTGAACCAATCAGTCGTCAGACGACTTTAATCAAGTTTGTTATTATTTTTCAGGTGTGTTAAACATTATTTTACAATTGGCTGTGGCTGACTTCATCCTGTGCGCGACCATCGCCCCAGAGCTGTGGTCTTACAATGCCAAGACGTGGCACTTCGGCGTCCACGGCTGCGTGGCGTACCGCGGGCTGAACATGTTAGCGTCAACGGCGTCATCATACTTGGTGGCCAATATCGCATTGCATTCACTCGCGACTATAAACGTCGAAGAGAAAGCCATAGCAAAACGTATCAAAAGGAACAAAGAAGACGAAGACGAAGAGATAAGATCGTCCCGCCATAGTCTAGTGACGAGCAGCGACTCTTCAACGCCGCCGCGAACTATGAACCTGGATTACAGGCTGACAGACACCAGAGTTTCGGTAGTCCAACCGACTTTATTTGTATGGGTACTGTCGGTATCGCTGAGTGTTCCCGAGTTGGTTCTGGCCACCACGATGCACGCGGATCGCGACGTCACTGTATGCACGATAGTGGACACCAGCCAACGGCTACATATGTATTCGATGTTGGCTCTTTTTAATTTATTCCTACCCTTGATCGTGATGAGCATTGCAGGTGTCCTGGTCGTTGTTAAACTCAAAGTGAAGAAGGTATTGTCCCGAATCGAGTGTTGCGAATCGATAGCAGCATCGAAATTATCATTGTGGTTGATGTTAGTATATATAGTGTTGTGTACACCTCGGTCTTTAGTGACAGCTTTTACTGTATATTCTAAATCGATTATAAGTAACGAAACTTCGCTGGCTCTTGACGACGAAATGAGTTTTATTCATTTGGCTACAAGTTGCATTTATATAGTTTCAACATTAGTGCGGCCTGTATTATGTGTATGTCTTCTACCGCGTATAAGAAAGTTGTTTAGCTTTGGATTACACAATGACGCAGAGTGCGTCTGACACTGGTGGTATTAATAATGAAATGACTGAATAAAATTTTATAAAACAACCGACCAATGTACATACATACATACATACATAGAGATATCGAGATGTATGAAAGCGGTTTGTAGCTAATAATGTGAGTTAGTATCCAAATTTAAGAATGATGCTTTATTAAATTTGTCGAATACCAAAAATATAAAGTCTGGCTGCTAAGCAAAGTAGACTAATAAATAACCAAATAAATATATTTCTCGTTGTGTAAAGTAAATGTCAAATTGTGTGTCATAAATAATTATATTTTTGTAATAAATTTTAAGGAATTTAATACGTGTTGTCATTTAACAAGTGTTTTTATTGCGTTGACAAAATCACAGAAAAATCCAAGTCAATCGAATGAGTGATACTAGATTGAAGAATATTTAATATGCTGAACAACTTAAAGAAACATTCTATATCAAAGATACCCAAAGTGGTCTGTATCGACCTCCAGGGGTCGACGATGACTTCACTACACTTAGAAATTTAAAACTTTTAAGTGAGTAACACCATACCAGCTGTCAAAAAAATTTTAAACAGAATTTACAAAAATTCAATATTGGTGCTGATTCTGTTGTAACAGAATTCAATTTAGTCCCTCTATCTTTTTCTAACGTTAAACGCCAAAACGAGATAGCAAATATTCATATCGAGTACCGACCTACGTTTCTATAAAACGATTCAAAAAAAATGTTGCGTTTTTGCCTATCTTTCTTCTTCTTCTTTTCTCATAGTGGCACTCGGTTGTAAATTCGCGCCATTTTTGACAGTGTCGAGTGTATATATTTATTATATGTATACATATAATAGAATCGTAAACGAGCCGTGTTGTTATGTTACTGGAGCCAAAAATATAGTTTTTAGAAATTTTGTCTGTTTGTCGGTTTGTCTATTTGTCTGTGCGTTTGTGCACGCTAATCTCAGAAACGGCTGAACTGATTTGAATGCGGGCATTGTGGCAAGCTTCTTGTAACATTTAATGTTTGTTTCATTCCAATCGGTCCACAAACAATAAAATTAATTGAAATAATACGCGATATTCTAGAAACACGCTTCGGTCGATTTAGCTAAAACTTTTGTTGACTGTTTTTCTTAAAACGATGACCGCAAGTTTATAAGAACACAAGGAACACATCTATTCATATAATAAAATCGTAAACGAGCCGTGTCTGAATGAATATTTTTTCAAAAAAATCATCCATGCGGGTTGTAGTTATGTTACCGAAGTCAAAAATATAGTTTTTAGAAATTTTGTCTCTGTTTTTCTGTTTGTCTGTGCGTTTGTACACGCTAATCTCAGAAACGGCTAAATCTATTTGCATGCTGTTTTTACTATTGCATTGTGTCAAGCTTCCTCTAACATTTGGTGTTTGTTTCATCTATCTATCATTTATCATTCATTCTTGTTAAGATTGGAGAGAATAATTTATGTATAATTTCGCTCTTACCGAATGCCCATGCGGACGGAGTCGCGGGCACAGCTAGTTGTCAATAAATCGGTTCTTATCTGTCTTCTGACTTAGAAACATCGTCTTTTTTCTATTCCTCTCTTCTCCTAAAATAAATCCTGTTTTTCCCTTCACTGAGCTACCCGCAACAAAATCTCTGCTTTTTAAGGTGGTCCGTACCTATCTGTCATCATATGAGTGCTCCTTACATATGTATCTCAAACATAATAGCTGGCCAGATAAGCTCTTTAATATCGTAATAACTCGTACATAGCTCCCAATACTTACGTATATTTCTGCTTGCCGATTTCAATCAAGGTCAAGTACTTTTCAAACCTGCATAAGCTTAACCTGAGTAAATAGTTTGATTGCCTACTAAACATAACAGACTTGTACTAAATACCTAGATAATTCTTATATCCGTTAACTAAATAATTAAATAAAAAATAATCAAATGGTAGACGTCACACCTTGAGAGGGTCCTACCGTTAATAATGGTCTAATTCTACGGTAGCAGAACTTAACTAAATTTAGTCTCTCCCTATCTTTTTCTAATGTCAAAGACCAAAATGAGATAGCTACAATTTTGGTGCTGTCAGTTTTGTTTAAGACATCAAAATTAAAAAAAATAGATGTGACCTCGGAACGTACCGACTAAAGATACGCAAAAACGCAATATTATTTGTACCGTTTAACAGAAACGTAGGTTGGTGCTCGCTAAAAATGTTTGCTTTTTGGTGTTTGGCATTAGAAAAAGCTAGGGAGAGCATAAGTTTAGTTTGTGTTACATGAGAATTGACACCATTATCATCCGAATGCATGACTAAAGGTGAAATTCCACTAATGAGTTGAGTGCGACACTCTGTTCCTTCCGATAGTGATAAATATCAGTCATCAGTAAGAGCTACGTCTAGGGTTGCCAAATATCAATGTAGTCGTCGTATTTGCGTGACAAAAGTGAGACTCTGATGTTAGGAAAAAATTTTGCAATGAATAAGAAAGCTTGTGAGAGAAACTGGATACACTTTGTATAATTACATACCGCGGATTAATTGCGATGACAGGTCCAAAGCCCTCCGAAGATATGGCAGAATGCTCACGTGGTCAGACGGCTTCGGCAATATGGGCTAGAGAAGATCATTCGGGGGTTTTAGTGGGTGCGAGATCCACATAACCTTTCTCAGGTATGCGGCAGGCATTTCCTATCAATTAAAAATAACAACGATACCAATAATATAATTACTAAAGTTCAGATGTTTAGAAATTTGCACGTTTAGATGTGTAACCCCGTCAAACAAAATTGCTGAACTAATTTGAATTAAATTCAGTACGTAAACAGAAGCATGGGACTAAACCTTTAATTAAAATACAGGTCCAGTACGCCTGTGCATATATTACCACAGGTACGTAATGCTTTTCCTGATATTTACTTTTGTCTCGAAATTTAAATAATTTTACTTGAATTAATGTTTATTACTCTTTATTTTTTGGTTTTTATTTTTATTACATTTCTTACATTTATTGTATACGGGAGAACTTAATGCTTTAGGCATTTTCTATCAGTTGACCTTTAGAAAGTGCTGACATTATATAAGGTAGGTGAAGTATCTGATGTAAAATATTATTTCAACTTATATAAGCTACACTTGTTGCGGCTGCGTGTGAGATGGATTGCCCGTTATAACAATGAAAAGGGAATGACCAATTTTAACCCTACAACGCACAAAAATTGTTCGTTTATTCTAAAAAATTTAGAATATTTTAACACAATTAAAGAGTCATCATTCCCAGTCCATATTGTCCCCACTACAGGGGCACGGACATCCCCTGATCAGGAGGGGGAAAATTATAAAGTAATGAAATGAAAATGATAAACTTCCGGTTAGAAGTAATGGTAAGTAACGTTCAGATCAGCTGGAGCCCGAAGTCATACGTACCTTTCGAAACACGAAAGAGGTCGGTCAACTTGAACGTTTGGATGAGTAACTTACTAACACTTGACTGAGGTAAGCGTTGCTCGACCTGAATGCTAGTTATAGAATATAATCTCTTTTACAACACTGTTCAAGTAACTAAACATAAATACTTAGTTGTATTTAATTTTCATTCATATATTTTGTGAAAAATAAAATAAATTATCAGAACCCCTCCCCTCAATTTTTTTAACCAAAACTAACTTTTCACTCCACTTTCCAAAACTTTTGTTCACTTGGCCAAAATATGTAAGGAAAATAGGCATTTCTCTTTACAGCGCCCGCCCTCTATTTCGGAAAGTAGGTTAAACTAAATCCCGGCTCGTACGCGAATGACCGGTCAGACCGGTCATCGCGGTGATCGTGGAGAGAGCTACAGGGATAACATCAGACGGCAGTCTGTCCTCAAAAGTCCCCACATATCCCCCCTGCAATAACAACAGGCCCCGACTTAAATCAGGAGCGTGCTAGTGTGACAGATTTCTTTACATTAAAATATACTTGTAGACATTAATTTCGTTAGATTTAAATTTGCCGTGTTTCTCCTAACGTAGATTTATGCTGGATAGAGATGAATATAATAAATGAATAGATGGTGCCTATGGTAAATAAGTCTTATAAACTTTTGAAGTAATTTCATATTTTATATTGTGATTGAAAAGTGAAAAAATGGGAGTAATTATTTGAAGAATAAACTTTGTCGTTTCTTTTCTTGCAGGTAGGATTATTAATATTGTATAATTAGTTTAGGTTCCATGTTTTTTTATTTTTTAAAACAATAAACATCTCATTCCCTTTATAAATAAAAATAAAAACCTAATATACTTAGTTACGCGATTGCTGTTCATGTGAATTCTATATTCTGAGGCGACAGCCTACAATGGTGCCGATTCTGTTGTACAGAATTTAACTAAATTTGGTCCCTCTCTATCTTTTTCTAATGTCAAACGCCAAAACGAGATAGCAAACATTTATAGCAAGTACCGACCTACGGTTGTGTCAAACGGTTCAAAAAAAATGTTGCGATTTGCGTATCTTTAGACCGTATGTTTCAAAATCGCGCCCAAATCTTTTAATTTTGATGTTCCTAAACGAAACTGACAGCATCAAAATTGTGGCTATCTCATTTTGACGTTTGACATTAGAAAAAGATAGGGAGAGACCACATTTAGTTAAGTTCTGTTACAATAGAATAGGTAGCAATTATGATGATTCTGTGGTAACAGAATAACCAAATTTAGTCCCTCCCTATATTTTTCGCGAAAACGAGATAGCTACAATTTTGGTGCTGTCAGTTTCGGTTAGAAATATCAAAATTAAAAGATTTAGACGCGATTTCGGAACACACGGACTAACGATACGCAAGAACGCAACATTTTTTTGAACCGTTTGACAGAAAAGCAGGTCGGTACTCGCTATAAAGGTTTGCTATCTCGTTTTGGAGTTTGACATTAGAAAAAGATAGAGAGGGACCAAATTTAGTTAAGTTCTGTTACAACAGAATCGGCATCAATATTGGTGCTAATCATGGATGTATCATACACGAATTAGCAATACAAAAGAGAAAGATATAATATAAACATATGCTAGAGCGAGACAGATAGACAAGACCGTTCACCTACACGCTATTAGCCCGCATCGTTCTAGCGTCAATTGTGTGCAAAATAAAATTCGCTTATTTTTGTATATTAGGTTTTATGGTATAAATTAGTGTTTAATGGTTATCTATATCCTACCTGAATGTAAATCAACTAAGAAACAAAACCCCCAGAATTATTCATTTCACACGTAAGTACCTACTGTTAAAATGTTTAGCCATCAAAATTAATTATTATATTACTGCTACAGAAATTTTGCACACAAATATCATAGAAAGGAAAAATTATCATATTTTACTTAGTTAATACTCTGAATGAATAGAAATTCTATATAAAATAATAATAAATACGTAAATTCTTGCTATTCCTTTGTAGAGATTTCATACAGTCGATAATACCTTATCGATATGTCACTAGTTGGCAATGGTATACTTGGGGAGTTTTGGCGGCAACCCGAGTGAAGCATCACTTGCAGTTTTATTTAAATGTTTTATATTAGTTTATTGTGATGTTTAATATGTAAATTTGGTGGTTTTTTGTGTATTAACAGTCATTAATAGTTAACAATATTAAAACTGTGGTTAACATAGCAAAGTAACCGTATTTTTTTAAGACAATTAACCTGCGGAAATTTTGCTTAATCAAAGCGGTATTCATCGGATGAGTTCAAAACTCCCAAGAAGCAATAAAATGTGATACACCGATATTTTATTGTTAATTTGAAGAATATAAGCACTTGACACTGGCAAAAATGGCGCGAATTCGCAGCCGATTGCCACTATAAAAAAAGAAGAAGAAATGTATACTTTACATTCAGCCTTTTTCAACTTCGTTATATTCGTAAAGATGTTATATTTTTTTAATTTTTGGGTTCTAGATAGAACCCAAAAATTAAAAAAGAAATAATAATTATAATAGTTTCATTAACTATAGATATAGTTAATGAAACTATTATAATTATTCTTTATTAAGGACGTATTTACAACAGTATGGTCGAAATAGTGTTATTTTCACTATTTTTCGATCCGCTTATGGGGAATTGGTCTAATTTTATATAATGTTTTAGGTACTGACTTATAGAGTATATCTTTATCTGTTCGATGTTGCAACAAGTTTATTCGCAAATACCTTTTATTTATGCAATAAAATCAATTAAATCCGGACACTCTTAAAAAAAACAGGAAAGTAGAATGTTTCCGTAAAAAGATCAATTTCGGTAAGATCAAATTCCGTAGAAATACCAATCTAAACGCTATTATTATTTTTACACTGTTGTGTTAGTACGTATTACTGTTATGTATTTTATGGTATTAATATACGAAATTTACAAAAAAAAGACAAATTATCACGATGATTTGTTCTAATTTCCGCGACAACAAGTCCGTGTGTGTGTGTGTGTATGTATGTGTACAGTACACTTGTAGTAATAGTACGACTCATTGACTATAAAAGAAGCTAGATTTTCGTAAATGTATTCTTATTTTGTTTCAGCTTACCTCAAAATATTGATGTTCGACAAAAAGAGCTAAAAATGGTAAAAATAAAGAAGAATGAAATGGATGGAATTATTCGTCAGCATTATCAAGTCATACACATCTACTACCCTTATGGGATATCGGCGTGAGTGTATGTATGTATGTAAACATCTACGAATAAAACTAATAAATAAAATAACACTAATAATAAATAGAAAATTATTTCATTATTATGATAAAGTATGAAACAAAGTTGCAAAATACTTCTAAAGAAAGCTTATGCCATTTTTACAATAAATTAATTATTTTTGGGGGTAAATAAAAATCCAGTACTTCTACTTTGTAGTTTTATTTTTATTTCCCTACATTCAAATTTTAGTACGTCTGCCTCAAATCACGTCAAATCAAAACTCTGCTCCCTTATGATGTAAAATGCTAGATACATCGCAACACATCTTATGATACTTTCCGCGACACATGTCGCGTTCTCCCACGAGCGCTAAATAGATGGAAACACACTTTAAAACGAGATGCAATCAGATTATTATACACTTGTTCATTAGTCACATTTTATTTCGTGAAGTAACTTTCATCATTTGGACGATGAATTTGCATGAATGAGCGACTGGCCAAGTCGCTTTTCACAAATATGTTTTCGCTTATAAGCGAAACTAAAACTGCGTATGAAGAGAAACGTACGTAGTCTAAATTTAGTTTGGCAACAAGGACCCGGTATATCGCGGTATATGCTTTGCGCGCGGTTTCGAGTCGCGTGTATAATTCATTCTCGAGAGAGAGCAACACATTTCGAGCGGAAAGTAAAATGTTTCACAGAAAAATTATCTCGCATATAGTATCATAATAAGGCAGTAGACACGAAGCAAATATATCGATAAATCGAAGCTATCAAGCAGTCCGTGGCTCAGCACTATTCTTGTACACACGCACACTGCTGTTTTTCATTTTTGGTCTTGCTCTTAATATTCGATTGCCGATCTATACGTCAGTATATATATGGTGCTACATAATTCTGTTGTATAATAACAGAACTAAATTTAAACTCTTCCTATAGAAATGTAGGTTGATACTCGCTAAAAATGTTCGCATTTTGGTGTTTGGCATTAGAAAAAGATAGGGAGTCTAAATTTAGTTAAGTTCTGTTAAATAAATTAATTTAGTTAACTTACGCGGTTATAATAAACTTTCATAGATAACTAGAAACAAACGTTGTTATTGAATACGTTACTTTTTATTGCTCTTGGCTGGAACGCAATGGTTGATCGCTGGCCCTTATTTCTGGCGAAACTGCACCTATCTGAAGTGTGACCCAAAGCATTTCTAAATATTAATTGTACCTTTGATTAACTTTGCTCCCAAGCTTACTTCTCGTAAGGGCATACAGGGCAGGCCCACCTTCATATAAAATTATTAACAACCAGTTAGGTTACACGTTGATATAACCTAATTAGTATGATTCGATTCATTAGCCAGTTTCTACAGTCAACTGTAGAAATTAAGCCTTCGAATTAAAACTTTTTTCAACATCTGACGTTATATTTGCATTTCGGTTAATTATATTAGTATCCATTTGTTAATTATTTCATGAATTAACATTTACGAGTAAAAGTATGGTCTTCCATCACAAGTACTTTTAGGTACCTAACGAGTCTAAATTTGTCTCGTTAATAACAATAAACATTCGTTGAATTGAAATACAGCTCCTGGACACAGCCTATTCTCGCGAAACTCAACCGAGGTGTTTGAGTTTGGTGAAACTTCTTTTTTAACAGTGCAGGGCTAATCTATACTACATATAGTAAAATCGTAAGAGCCGTGTCTGTACGATGAATATTTTTTCAAAAAAACATCCATACAGGTTGTAGTTATGTTACCGGAGCCAAAAATATAGCTTTTAGAAATTTTGTTTGTTTATATGCGTTTGTGCATATAAACATACGTACGTATCAGAAACGGCTAAACCGATTTGAATGCTGTTTTTACTGTTGCATTGTGGCAAAGTTCCTGTAATATTTGGTGTCCGTTTCATCTATCATTAATCATTCATTCTTATTAAGATCGGAGACAATTATTTATGTATAATTTCGCACTTACCGAATGCCCACGCGGACGGAGACGCGGGCACAGCTAGTGTGGAATAAAAATATACGTATGCCTTGTACAACTTACGATGTTTAAAGAAAACGCAACGCTTTAATTTTTTGTAACATTTTATGTGTTTTGTAAACTAAGTTGACGGTGTTTATTTTCGGTAACTATCATTATTTACAAGGTAAACAGTACAACTGATAAGCGCCAAGCTGTATCGTATCCTGCTATAGATATTAGATTTTATTTATAGTGTGTAGGTAAAAAGAATACGTTCAGGGGCCTTGTAAATGGGAAGCATAACAACTCGATCTGTTCTGGGAGTAGCAATGTATTCTACTTTTATAAGTTAAAGTAAGTATAAGTTACTTTTTATAAGTTTCTCTTGAACGATTGCCAGTCGAATCCTTCTACTGATATGCAGTCCTGAAATACTGTCGTATTGGTGCCAATTCTACTATACATAACTAAATATGTTCTCTATCTTTTTCTAATGTCAAACGCCGAAACGAGATCGCAAACATTTATAGCGAGTACCGACCTACGTTTCTGTCAAATGGTTCAAATAAATGTTACGTTTTTGCTTATATTTAGTCAGTGTTCCGAAATCGCGCCTAAATCTTTTAATTTTGATGTTCCTAAACGAAACTGACAGCACCCAAAATTGTAGATATCTCGTTTTGGCGTTTGACATTGGAAAGATAGGGAGACCAAATTTTGTAAAGTTCTGTTATAAAGGGAATCGGCACCATTAATTATAAAAATGACTCTCATTTTTTGATACAAAAGACAAGTTCGTTGAGTAACCCTTTCAGTATCTCTTTCCGCCGCAACATTGCCGCAGTGCGAGATGCTGCGCCAAGTATCGGATAAAAGCCTTAACCTAGTTTTTTTTTGATCAAATTAAATCAAACTACGATGATATCTATAGTCGTTTTTTTGGAATTCTTACATATGACTTTCTATTATCAGAAATATAAATTAAAGAGATGCCAGTTATATCCGGTGCTCGTCGGCATCAAATGGACGCCGGATATATCCGGCACCCGTGCAGTGTTTAAATCTTTTATAAAATTGAGCATTGAAATACATCCAACAGCGGTTGTACTGAAGAAATATTAAGTGCGCAAATGTAGTAGGTCTGTAAGTTACAGCCACTGGAAGTCCACAACTGGACGTGGGCATCTTCAATAAAAAGGAGCGATTTGCCATATCCTCAGGCTTAGCGGGCGTTTCGGAGATCGCAGCAGATTTTAAACGAATAACAGGGTAAGCAACCAGTACATCTATGTTTAATGAAATTATTCAATTCAAAAAGACGATGTAACAATACAACTTTATTTGTGCTTAGTACATTAGACTCGGTCTAGATAATATGCTATGTAAATTTTATTGTGGCAGATGTGAGGGGCGAGGGGTGGGTTAAAGAGCTGACCGATGACGGGTCTACCGCGACATCACCCATATTCCCCGGGATCCATGCTATTTATCATTCAAACACCAGAAAATTATCCTGAAAAACTCAATGATTGGCTATACAGACCAAAAATGAAAAGCTGTCATCACAATATGATCGTGGAGTAGGTTGCTAATGTGGTGATGACCCTAGATCTGATTATCTGTTCCCATAATGCTTTGTAAACTTATATCAAGACTGTTTATCACAATTCATCAAGATATAAACAAACATCTTTTTGGGGTTAACAGGTGACAATTTCAATATTGGTTCTAAAACTAAAAATTGTATTTTAATACAAAAGTTTATTGGTGAAAACATGAAAAATATAATAGATTAATGGCTGACAAAAATGCAGCAGAAACGTTACAATATTATATTGGCCATCACAAACACTATTTTTCTAATAAATGCCTGAAAATTGAGAACGCTATTAATAATCGATGGGCACAACAAAATGGTTAATGTCAACAATAGTATATATCCTTTGGTAATGTGTTAACTTAGAGGACGCCTCAAACGATCGCAGACACTAACGAGTTTTTTGTGCCCAGTTTCATACAGTCACTTGTTTGTAGATTTTATTAAACTTTATGAAAAAGACGGCGTCTGATGAGCGAGCGAGCATTTCAACAATTAGGTCGCGAGCGCACTACGCAGTTTGCGGCAAACAGTTTGCCCCCGCACCTGTACGCAGTTCTCGGTGTTTTGCCGATCCCAATATATCGTTGGGCAAATGTACCTGAAAGCATCTGTCTGCGGCAAACTGTTCGCGCGGTGCGTCCTCGACCTTATAATAGCGTAAAACTCTAAAATCCACATGCACCAGATGGTCTCCGTTGGAGCGCGGACGTGTGGTGAGAGGAATGTGAACACGGGGCCGACCCAGCTCTCAACTTGTATTCTATAGCGAAAGGAAAACACTTTTAACTTAAGAAACCGTAATTTTAATAACTTAAGTTATAAATATTTATATTCATCAGGTCAGCTCGATATCTGTGATCCAGTGTAAATACAGAAATATAAAACCGTCAAAGATGACACATAACATTTAATTTTAGACGGAACGTGAAGGTCCGCTGCGAACGACATTTTAACATTTTTTACAAGCGGCGGCTCGCGGCGGCGGCGGCGGGCCCGTCGCCGCGCGGCGCTCTCCAATGTTACTCGTTTTCTTATAAAACACCGATGAGAACAAAATGTGTGCTGGGGCGCGGCGCGGTTAGTTGTCGCCGCCCTCGGCCGGCTCGTCGCCGTCGCCCTGCGTGTCCGACGTCCACAGCGTCAGGTTGTCCCGCAGCAGCTGCATGATCAGCGTCGAGTCCTTGTAAGAGTCCTCGTTCAGTGTGTCTAGTTCGGCGATCGCATCATCGAACGCCTGCAATAACACACACCTCACTACTACATCCGCCCTTATCGTAGACGATACATCGACTCATTAAATAACAATCGTCCCTCTATGGGAAAATTGATTGTGAATAAGTTATGAACACTCTGATGCTGGCTGGATCGAGGATTAAAATTGTTAATCGCTTTACAATCGGACATGCTAGTGATTAGTGAATCTACTGAATTATTTTAATATTGGAATTATACAACCCTCCATGCAAACTAAGTCGCGGATGCAATACGCAGTTTGTCTTGTTAGCGACCTACGCTGTTATTAACAGCAGTCCCATAACGTGACCACTAATGATCGACCTGTAAATCAATCCATTCACCAATCCACTCACAGGTCATTCGACCGCTAGCGGAATAATATTATCAGGTTTTGCGCATCAAAGTAAATAGGACGGTGCAATTCCCAAACCATGCTGGAGTACTTAACTATACTTTGTGTACTGCACAAAACGTGTAATAAGCACTGCTAAGTTCTGTTTCAAAACTAATGTCTGAATCATTGATACAAAATCAGTAATGTGTAGTCTCACATTTTTTTCGCGTGTTCACATTTGCAACCTATTTGGCTACAATAAGCTGGATTGAATTAGCATTCAGTTTGTGTAGTGCATCCATGACCTAGTACAGAACTTACACTTAAGAGATTGGTCAGTAAGTTACACGGACATGTCATCACACTGATGTTGAATTAAAAAAACCTGTTTAGCTAAGTGGCACGCGCGCGCAGGGGAGTTGATTATCTCGTAATAAAATACGGAAAAGTTGAGCGCAAGGCCGAGCCTGATGGGGTGGGTCGGTTGCATTTTTGCTTTAGCAATGTCGAACGCCTCCTGGTAGGCTTTCTGCGAGTCCTCCACCACGGCTGGGGACAAGCGACCCGATTAATATGCCTAGTGTGTACTCGTGCCAGCCAGCACAGAGCCTATGCGTAACTGACACAGATAATGACCTGTTTGGCGAGTTGACACGCCTTGTCTGGTGAATTTAATATCTCATAATAAAAGACGGAGAAATTTAACGCCAGGCCCAGCCTTATGGGGTGTGTAGGCTGCATTTTCGCCTTGCTGATTTCAAAGGCGTCCTGGTAAGCTTTCTGTGAATCCTCTACAACAGCTGAAATATAAAATGTGGTTAACTAACATGAACTATTTACCTAAGATAGTTATGGCAAATATGTAAAATACATTGACATATTCAAATGAACACTCCAATGAAAAAATGACTTACAATTTCTGGTTTCTCCTGTGGCCACTTCTGCAAGGTACCTGTAGTAATCACCCTTCATTTTGAGGTAAAATACTTTACTTTCTGGATTACTAGCTTTAGGAATAAGGTGCTTGTCAAGTAAGCCCTGAAACAAAAAATTATGTTCATATAAACTGATAAGTTAAAACCGAGGCAATGTCGGCCGGCCGTCCTACTTTTCTAAACGAAAGTGGAAATTCAATGACTGAAAACATCAAACACCGCTAGCGGTATTAAAATGAGTCGCTAAAAATACAGTAAGTGGGTGCGACGCGCTGTATAGAAAAGTTATATTTTCCCATTAAAAACAAATTGTTTCCACAGTAGGGCCATCTGCTTTGAAGTATACGCAATTTTGTCGCATTACAGCTATATCATTAATAGTATCAAAAGTAAGATTCCAGGATAGGTCGACGAAAAACGGGACAGCAGCGCGCGCAGTGACGCGGCGCAGTACGTCACCCCTCCGGACGGACCGCGCCCCCGCCCCGCGTGCTCTCACGTGCTAACATTATGAGTCCATGATTAATAAAAAAAACTATACGACCGCGAAGGAAATGACCACGGAGACTTGTCGCTTGCATCACCCTTCAAATTGACGACGCGCAAATATGATGACGTCATCCGCGTAGGAAGATGCCAACCGGCGTTAATCCTACTTATAATATTGAACAACCTCCGCGGTGTTTTTATAATTAATTTTTTATAAGACTATTCTACTTTCCAACTAAGGGATCATAATTTTCAATCGCGGTAGCTCTCGTAAACAATTATATGAGGGCATTTTAAATTCTGACGACCCCTGAAATAAAAAAGCGCCTTACCAATACATCGTAGCAGATTTCTCTGAGCTCCTTTTCTACTTTAACCCTATATTCTTTTGCCATCTGTTGTTTTCTTTCGGATCCCTCGGTTTTCTGTTCGATGGAGGAGATGACGCGCCACGACGACCGCCGGGCGCCCACCACATTTTTGTACGCGACGGACAGGAGGTTCCTCTCCTCGTTGCTCAGCTCGACGCCGGTCTCCGTCACCTCTTTCATCGCGGCCGCCATGTCGTCGTACCGTTCGGCCTGTTCCGCCAGCTTGGCGCGCTGCACCAGTTCCTCCTTGTCGACGGACATCGTAGACGATAACAGAGGATAATTTCACTGATGCCCCTGCAATAAGTATGAATCACAAATGAACCGATCGCATCTACAAACGAGAACGACCCATCGTCAGCCGATTAATCAGAAAGACTAATCGTTGGGCGTCACTTTCACAGAAGCGAATCGCTAATGGGGTGTTGGTCATCATGGCAGGCGCACCTCGATGGAGCTCACGGGCGCACTGCACTATGTGAAACTCGACGTAGGTGAGAGCGACCCTCACGCCAAACGCGACATCGGCACGGCGTGCACTCGGGTTGACAGCATCTCTCGGACTCGAGCGGGTGGCAGGCGAGGCACGCGCCGCTTGGTCACCGCCACTGCGCCAACGGTATTGATCCGGCGACGCGGGATAAACACTCCAGACGAAATACGACTAGCTACGGGCGCACACACCCCTGCCGCCGCCGCCCGTCCCACCCCGCGCGCACCCGCTTGCACCGCCCCGGCGGCCCGGCGCCTACCTCGCGCTACCCGTCTACCTACCTATGTACATGACCTTTTACGCGATACCCCTTGTTGCTAGGCAATCCGCAAATAAAATTCTACCATAAAACTAATGTCATTTGATGAAGTCAAGTATAACCCACAAAAGCCTATAATAAAAAATGGAGTCTCCGTAGGAACAACGTAATTAAGATGTTTCTCGCTCGTAATATAACATATAAAATTTTCCTTATTCTTCTTCGTCCTAGTATAATTCAGTCACCTCTGTGAGGCCCTACAATCCTTGCTACTACTTGTCATTCAGACTATACCGAACCCATGTGTTGTCTCCGAAACGTTGAGAAGTCATGGATAGACAAATTTTTGATTAGCAAAATGCATTAGTGCTTGGACTGGATTGATTCGCAGACCGAATCAAACCAGACTGCCATGACTATCTCGGGTGTTCTTTGTCTTTCATCTGGCAGTATTGACTGGCTTTCAATCGAGTCTGAATATGAAAAAATATTCCATTTCTATGGCCACTGGACACTGTTATAAGACACTGCTACTCGTGACATACGACAATTTATTTGTTTTTATTATATTTTTATACAGGACCTGAAGAAGATGTAAGATAATAACAAAAAACTGCACTATAGCATTCTAATGCTAAGTACTAATAAATAATAAATGTAATATTAGAATTTGTACTAAAGATAAGTTTATGGACTAATACCTGGATGACAGTACGTCTGAAACTCATTGGCCGCGCCTGTGCGAGCAACGGAACGGGCGTGTTAGCGAGCGATCAACATTACCGCTTACTGGTGTAAGTTACTGGCGGACTCACAATGGAAACGACTTTCGGAAACAGAATTACAATTAAAAATTGTATTGACATCTTTCCATAAGTGTTTCATGCAAATTATCAAGTTGAAATATGGCAGGAATGACTCAGTCTTTTAGACTGTCCACCAAATAGAGTTACGTATTACGGGTAAGCACCCCGCCCTATTTTTTCGATGCCAATACTTTGGCGCGAAAGTTTTTATAATTATACTTTAGTATACCGTCCTCCCCAGCTACTACTGTCTCTTTTTACTCCTTCCGATATAATAATATCCTATGGTCCTTTTCCAAATTCCGTATAGATATACGGAAAGATGTATTGAGCAAGATTGCTCAATACATCTTTCCTACCTCAACCTTTCCTTTTCTCGTGGAAACGCAATGAGGAATGAACCCTATTAAAATGGCGGCATCGCAGTTCGCCACCCGACACGTCTGGCTTCCCGCGAAGGCGAAAAGAGGGCTACGGATAGCCACTTTGCAACATCAAACGATGGTAGCAAATGAAAAGAAGTAGTCTCTGCCTAGTAGTGGTCAGTATCCCCTCCTGTCACGCGGGAGACCGGGGTTCCATTCTCTGCCGGAGTCAGAGAAAAAGTCCTGACTATATGTATGTAAATATGGCAGGGGGGCATTAGATATTGGGCTGCCAATATCTAATGTTTTAATCTTTATCTAAAACCTATTCATTCTCCTCAACAAATTATGTATTGTTATTAAATTGATTTTGAACAAGCATTTATAGTATTCATTTGGTTTTACATATCATTATTCAAGTGTACTAATATTCTCAATCAGATGCCAAAATTGGCCCTCGAGAAAAAATAATTGGATCCCTTTATAGAGATTAAAAATTTCATTTAAATTTTTACTTAAATTCTCAACCTATCTGTTAGCATGTGGCTGTCCATAATTAGACATAATTGTGGTGATATTAGTCATATCTATGCTAGGTAAGTTTTTCAGGTAATTGTATGTTCCTAAAACAGACCCACAAACCTCCCACTGGTGTAATTGTAATAAAAATTAAATTTTAATTGAGACAGCCTAGAATTGCGATTGAATTTTAAAATTAATTTTCTTAAGATTTATTACAATTATAAACTAGTTAATCTACTTTTATGAAATAATCTAGGCATTGTGGGTTGGAAATTATACAATATTCATAGGGATAGCTGTTGATGAAGCTGCCTCCTCTAAGTTGTCCACTCACTGTCTGAACATTGTAATGTATTAAGGTTCATTTTATTACTGCTTAATATGCCACCGTTTTTGCCGGTTAATGGTGCAGAAAAGGAGAGGGTTCAGAGACACGATCAGATTATCAGTTCCGGTTTCAGCATTCATTTTCAGCATTATTGTGTAAACATACACAATTGAATCTTACAATTAAAATACAAATTGTGAATAAAATGTTGACTGATAAAATGTTGATCGTACATCACCTGTTGCCCATTTAACCTGGTACATCCTCAGCTAGTTTGCAGCACTCACAGAAAGTATTCCCGTAACCCTTTATCATGGTAGGAACATGAGGCAAAGACACTATGGTAGGATCATATGAAAATATTTTGAATTTTTGATAAAATTTGTATATTTCACACCAGTGCACTATAAACTTTTTTAGATAAGTTGTATGTATACAGATAAGAAAGCTTCCAAGTTTTATGTCACATTTGTAGTTGATGACCTTAAATGAAAACAATGGGGTGCATTCCACAGGCATGCTTTATTTTTAAGGGCCAATTCAAACTCAAACACTAGTGAGTACTGCTAAACAATAAATGCGGTTGTAAGATTCAAATTCCCCTGTCTAGGGTAGATATCATAGTAGTTACCCCACATAAAATAGCCACCAAAAAGTACAGATCCTGGTATTAACTAATTATAGATCTTACAGTATTATTATTCATACTTAACATGGGCGGTAATTTTGACTATTAGTCGGGCCAAAGCTTATTGACATGAAATAATTTTTAATCAATAGAGGATGCGCGGTTATAGTGTATTTTAAAAGTCATATTTGGGGCAATTGACACTTATTATTTATTTAGTGGCACTCCTTGGCCGCTGCCACGCCAGGCTCGCTTCGCTCGCTCGGCTCGTGCGTTTTTTACAGCAACCTAAGGCTCCTCCTCACGTCACTTCGTCGCACCTATTTTTGGCCGTTTATTATGTTATTTTGTCCTTAACGAAGATTTTTACATCCACTAAGAATTTTAAATATTCTTTTCTCGAAAGTGGTTGAATTCCCGAAAATGTAACTTAGCTCCAGGTCCTCTATCAATTAAAAATTATTTCATATCAATAAGCTTTAGCGGGACTAATAGTCAAAATTACCACTTATGTAAATGAAAAATTGGTCGAAATAAACACCTGTTGAGTAGTGTCACTCTAGATATCATCAGAGGTCCTCAAACTTTTTTGTCCTGTAGAGCATTTCATCCCCTTATTGGCAAAATTCATTAAATGATCAAATCCTCCTTTTTTCCAAACTTGTTTCTGGACCAAGACTGTACTTTGTGAATATTTACATTTTCTATCTCGCAATATATGCATCATATCAATGTGTAAGTAAAAAGGGAATGTGGACCAGCTTTTGCTTATAACGCTGATGTCAATAACTCATTTTGGTCAATGTTGTCAGTAATGAATTCTGCCAATAAGGGGGTGATTTGTTATATTTTCACTTTTGGATAGACCCCTAAGGCATAGTTAATATAACATTGTTGTAAATTTATTAACTTCAAATGTGTTTTTGACAATTGGTGTGGACCCCTTGCAGGTCATTGTTGACCCCGGGGGGTCGATATAGATCCTTTGGGTATCAATGCGCATGGATGTTATAGATTATATGCATATAAATTTCCAAGACCAGACAACTTTCCAAGAGAAATACTTAAGAAAAGTCATCGGCAGTTAGTTTTTTAGTGCTTTAAGCAAATATACATATAAGATTTCAACAGAATGATTGGAATTACATGATTATTGTATCAAACCTTAAAATTGACCAAAATTGCAGTTACAATCACATCTAGAGTAATGATATATATAAAAGGAAGATTATGGGTCTAAGCAAAAATACTAAAATTGAACATATACTATTATTTCTTCTTCTATAATAAATGACACTAATTTGGAAATTAATTAAATTGGTTGATTGAAGACAAATTGTATGAAACTGCAGTATTGTATAAACGTAGAAAATATAACCTTGTATTCAACTGCTTTAGTATGACTAATCCAAGGCAAACAACCAATCATAACTTGTCAGTATGATTCAATACAGGGCTACGATTACTCAAATTAGTCTATTTACCTTGTCTACTAGACACAAAGGACTATACTATAATGTCATTAAATAGTGTTCAATAGATTGAACACTATTTAATGACATTATAGTACAATACAGCTTGATTCAGAATATTTTAGTACATACCTATCCACCTACCTATATAATTACAAGAGCATTGTGCTTCCAACGTCAATGTCACGCACGTGTCCATCAGCAAGGCTACGAATCTATACCATAGTACCTATTCACAGTAGTACTAGTTCAAATACTTACCTAAATCAACAACCTATGCCAAGTTACACAACATAAATCGCAAGTGATATCTATCATGTAAAATGATTTCGTGAAAGGAATGCCAATCGGCATTCCACGGCGGTGAGACACTAAATTCATTAGCGGTATTAGTTACATTGACACTACTGGTTAACGAATTCGACCAAGATAACGGATGATTACGCACGGCGAAATTACGACGCATTTCAATGATCGCTCTATATGAAACGGCAACGTCTCCGATGCCCACACACATCTAACGGAATCGTACAAAATAAAATCCAACATACATCTCATTGCAGCATTTTAGAACACATTTCCTCTATTTTGAGCAATAATCCAAAAATATAATTTAGTGTCACGTATGAAGGAAATGTAACAAGACCCACAAAAAACAACTTACTCGGTAAAAACTGCCCTAAGAGAACTTTAATTCGTAAGTATAGAATTAAGTCTATTGTAAGTGACAAAATTTGCACATTAGAGACGGCATAAATTCCAATAACTAGAATTTAAACAATATATAACCGCACTGAGAAATCGTGCTGCCGGCTCGCGCAAAATGGCTGCCAGCTACTGCAAGGGGCACTCCTATGCGTCAATCACACATTTAGGAGAAAACAATTTTTAAATAATGGCACTTTATACATTTCACATAAAATTATATCCACTTAATTACATTTTAATACACTTACTTGTTGGAAGGGATTTAAAGTAATTAAACCAGCAAATTACAACACAATATCAGTTTTTGTCTTGTGGTGAACGATATATTACACTGACGGCAGCGGGGCCAGAGGGGAAACAAAACCGGAACAGGGTTCACATTACGACTCCGCCATTTTGATATATTCAAAGGTAGCTTCAAAAAGTTCCAAGCTAATGAGTCTATATTTCTAGCATGATAATTATCCACTCCTGCTTATTATTGTAAAATTTATAGAGATAGTGATATGATTTCACAAAAGCTATTAATGCTGTTTAACGATATATATTCTTCAGGAAACTACAACGTTTTTCTCAATTGGGCGCAAAGGCGCAAGCAAAGTGTTTATATTTCTTCAAATTTAATTTCAAAAAACACTCGAGTCGCTTAAAAATGCCATATATAATATATATTGATACATAAAAAAGTATCCATATAATTTTAACGTGACATCAAAAAATGTGGACTTTGGGAAAGTTCCCAACCACCTATAAATAAGATCACTTAACCATATTAATTAATTACTTTTTATTTCAATATTGCCCATGACGTTTGATACACCGCCAAACTTCTTATACGTAATTAAAAAGTTTATAGTACAGCAGCCTCGTTAAGGGCTTATCGTATTCAGTGACTCATAATTAGTATAAATATAGAGTTTTGTTACAATTGGATCATTAGTTTTTGACCTATCGACAGCTTAGCAACTCAATCGGGAAGAAAGTTTGAAGAATGCAGAAAATTAAGTATCGCGCCGTTATAAAGTAAGTGGCACAGCCTTTTTAAGCAAAGCAGAGAATCACTTGAAGACGACCCACG
>WUAW01011547.1:14329-37252 GCA_017165845.1 Thaumetopoea pityocampa | reverse complement strand
ATATTAAAGCTAAAATCATCCTTAATATTCAAGAATATAGTTTATTTTGGATTGATTGCACCATTCAGGATTTATTCGCTACTTTATTAGTGACATAGACAAGTCACCCACTGGTTTTATCGATGTGAATTACTATAACAATATACTTAGGCATAAAATATATACAAAATTTATGGCTTGTAACATATTTGCCCAAACGTATTTGGGCACTATATTGACATGCCATCTTAACTTTTGATTTACAATAAATTGTTTATTTGTGCTTGCATTAACATTTTTATGTAACAAAATAGAAATAAGTGAAAACAATTTGCTATGATCTTTTGAGTACACTTACAAACATCAGTAGAACTTTTATCATGCATTATTAAAAAATTTAGGTTTTCCAAAGACCCATTATTAAATAGAAATTGATAGACCTAACAGGGAGAATTAGATACCAACAAAAAGAAGCACCTAAACCTTTTTGGAAGAGGATTTCTTAATATCAGCAAAAGAAAACAGATACCTAAAATGAGCAGCACATCCAACTTTAAGTCGTGAAGTTTATAAAGTATAAATATTTTACCACGTACACACAGACGCATACACACGTACGCGATAAATATCTATCATAAACTATTCTTCAGCACTTGAAAGAATTAATATAACCGTAGCTCGAGATGTGTTACAATATGATACAGAAAAAGATGATAAATCAGAAATAGAAAAAATAGGAGAACTCTTTTCTGATTTCAGTTACGAAGTGTACAATATCAAAATGAATTACAATATCAATATATTTTTACTCAATATACGTACACACGTGAAAAAGATAAAATGCGATGTCTGTGTTGGCGTACTGGTGACATATCATTTTCAGCCTTTCCATAACATTACAGCTGCAAGAGATCAGGGTGGTTTATAATATAATTAATCAGATGTTATCAAAATTTGTCAAACGGCGGAAACTTTTCTGAAAAATGTTATTATGGGAAACTT
Organism: Thaumetopoea pityocampa; assembly: GCA_017165845.1. Taxonomy (NCBI): domain Eukaryota; kingdom Metazoa; phylum Arthropoda; class Insecta; order Lepidoptera; family Notodontidae; genus Thaumetopoea; species Thaumetopoea pityocampa. The sequence continues at coordinate 36,271 of WUAW01011547.1, read as the reverse complement.
TTGTACGGAAGATATGATTTTAAAACTCTTGCGGAAGTTTATAGGAATATGTTTGTTTAATGGTATTGCTCCAGTTAGGTGTGTTTCCTACATCTAATCGCGTTACTAATTTAATTGAGGCAATAATTGAAAATGTAAATGTATCAATGTGCGCATACATTTGCGGGCGTCCAAGCAAAAAGGGTCTAGTTCTCGGCATTTAGTTTCCGAGATATGAAAAGTTTTGTAAGGTTGGGTAAAAAAATTGCATTTCGCGATTTTAATTGATTATTAATAAATGCTCAATTATCTACAATTTCATACAGTAAATGAGTATATACGACGTTTCTAAGTACTTACCAGAAAATTTAAAAGTTTAGTAAAAAGGTACCAGTAGGCGGCATGTCAATATTTTTGGAATAAATTTACGTTTCAATACCCCGTACTGATCTCTATTTAAATAAATTAATTATAATATATTATAAGATTATAATGTTGAAAATACGTGTAAAAGTTCCTTAAAAGCGGGGAATTCCCTGCAAATACTGAAGGAATTTACTTATTGCAAAGTATCTACTTCGCCGCCAATGGGGATGTCCCTGCAGGTTTTCCCCTTCATATCCTATAAATAGATCATTTCCCATTCTAAATGTTAACGAACCAAGTTCCTCTAGCATTCTAAAAGGTCAAAATTCCATGTCAACAACATCTGTCGAGTACTCTTTTCAGAAAAAAACAACTGAAAAGAGTAGTCGACAAAAACCAACATGTTCGTACTGCAAACAGGTTGATCATAGGAATCAGGTACAAGGAGGAATTTATTTTTGTCCAAAACTAAAGTTGGATTCCCAAATAGAATAATTTTTGTGTTTAATTTTGGCTATTAGTTATGTAATTTCAGAAAAGGTACCAGTAGCCAAAATAATAATTGTTCTGTTCCTTTGTGTTATTTTGTTAGTTCTTAAATAGAGAAAGAATATTTAATTTTAGTTTTTTATTGCTAATTGCTGTCGTATTAACTCACTTTTTACTAAATACAGACAAGTGGACCTTTTTACTAAGCTGTGTATCCATCGTTTATTTCGATAGTAATTGTTTATTTTTTGATGTTACAAGTATAATTATAAATTGATTTCATGGAGAGTATCTCAATCTACAATATTAAATAGAAATCTATGTAACAAGCAAGTAGAAGTGTGTATTTTTTGTTACTCAAACTTTGAAATGTTTTTTCTCAAAACAAGCTTTTTCAGAATTTCAACTTTAAATGCCTAATAAAAAAGAGTATCTCAATCTACAATATTAAATAGAAATTTATGTAACAAGCAAGTAGAAGTGTGTATTTTTTGTTACTCAAACTTTGAAATGTTTTTTCTCAAAACAAGCTTTTTCAGAATTTCAACTTTAAATGCCTCATAAAAAAATATGTGCCAGTTTTTGAATATTTTTTCCATCCTTACTATCAATTGACTATTCCAGATATCGAATCTAGTCTTAACTCAATACGCCACTACTGGACCCTTTTTGCTTGGACGCCCAGTTTTATTTATACTATTATAAAATTGTTAAATATAAAATTTTCAGAAATCAATAATATTAAAAAACTACTCAGGTCGTCTAATTAAGGGCTTCTGAAACCAAATTCATCAATGTTTGTTTCTTTGTATGTTTGTTCGGGCTTCACGCAAAAACCACGGAGTAGATTTTAGGGAAACTATTACAGTCTTAAAGGTACTATTCCGACTTAAATATTGCGGCATATTTCATCAAATTCTCCTCTCCTCTTTTAGTAGCCACCGTTAAGATACGAGAACTTAAGTAAAAGTGGTTAGTTACTTTTTATGTAAATCTGATTGATTCGGGATTTCCTATATAGCCGAAAACTAATATTCACGCGGCCAAAGCACATTCGGATTCGCAGCAAAATAGGTTTATAGTCACGTTCTGTGGAGAAGTGCTATTTATTACAGAATAGGGGAGTTTATTCCTAGTTTGCCTGTTGATTACAAAACATCGTAATAATTTTTTACAATATAATAATATAAATTTTATATCAATGGTTGAAAGTATAATAACAGTCAAAAGAATTATTCATTAGTAGTGTATTGTTTAATTTACCATTTATTTGGGTGAGTTTGGCGACAGCCGCCTAGCTGTTCACTTCCCGGGTTTGGTAGTTCCTATGGTTAAAACCAAAGAGTAAAGTAATATATAGTTAAAACTAATAACTTATTGAAATGAGACTTTAAGGTCTGATAGGGCCATTTTCAGCAAAAAAAATAGAAATGTCATTGTCAACTACACGCTTTTTTGCATAGACAAAATAGAGAACGTGAAGTGAGAACAAGTTTTTCTTTGTGAGGTTAGGTTTAAATAATAGCTGTGTTATTTGTGTAATTGGAAAATAAAATTGTTATAAAATATACCACAATGCCAAAATCTAAACGAGATAAAAAGGGTAAGCAAAGGGATTCGGCTTTATGTTTTTAACTTTGTTGTTAAAGTTTACCTTTTCAGACTTAGCTTAGACCACACTTTTTCATATTGAAACAGATTAAAAATAATCATCATTCCAGTTCATATTCATCCCCACTATAGGGATTACCCCCTATTAGGAGGGGGATTAGGCCGTACCACACTGACCTATTCCGGGTTGGTAGACTTCACACACCTATGCAGGTGTGTAGGATTCCTTACGAAGTTTTCCTTCTACGAGAAGTACATTGGTGTCTACAATATAGACCGTACACGTATTAGAAATAACTCAGTAGTATGGGACTGCGATCGAACCTACGACTTTTCGTTTGCAAGCCGTGCCTGGTACCATTAGACCAGCAATATACTTAAAAAAATGATCATCAACATCATTATATCAATTGTGACATGTACACCACACGTCATAGACTTCCTCTAATGATCATCACACAGAGCTTTCAAGCACCTGCATACATTACGAATAGCTATTACAAACCACCTTTTTTGTAACAGACCCCATCATATTGCCACCAGACCTACATGCCTCGAATTTCCCTCTAAATCTAACTTAATTAAATATATATAATATATATAAAAAAATATGTTCTGCTTCCTTTTTTCTAAAAAACATGTCTTTTAGGCACAGCTAGGGATAATTCTCCAGAGTAGGTCTACAATGCTTATTTACTTGAAAAATATTTTAATTGATAGAGGACTTGCAGCTATAGTAAATTTTAAAAGACCCATTTGGGGCAATTCCACTACTTGTAAGAAATAAATATTTAAAATTCTTAAAATCACATAATGGAAGCCACCATATTTATTGTAGACTTACGATTTTACTGTAGTGGTGGGTCTAAAAAAATAGGTGCGATGAGGAGCAAGGCGAGAAGGAATATGTTAGGTTGTTATAGAATATGCATAAGTCAAGCTAGCATGTCACAGCAGTGGTACGCTAGTACCACTAAATAAATAGTAATAAACAAGTGTCAATTGGTCCAAATGGGACTTTTAAAATTTATTATAGTTATGGGTCCTGTATAAGTTAAAATATATTTCAAGTCAATATGCCTCAGTGGACCTAATCTGGAGAATTACCCAGCTAGGCTGCTTTTTACTGGCAACACTGCTGCAAACTTAATTCATCAGTGTACCTAGTTGGAAGTTAACAATTTTATGAAATACTATTTATTCAGTGACTATTTTGTTTTTAGTTTTGCTGCTGTCCCTGTTAATTTATTTTATTTTTTTCAGTTTCACTCACAAAAACAAATAAGAAAGGATTACAGCTCAAACAAAAAATAATTGAAGATATTAGAAATTCACTGTCTAAATATGAACATATATTTTTATTTACTGTTGATAATATGCGAAATATAAAATTAAAAGATTTACGTAATGAATGGAAAGATTCAAGATTTTTCTTTGGTAAAAACAAAGTAATGGCAGTTGCTCTTGGCAGGACTAAAAGCGATGAAGTGGAGGACCAACTTAACTTGGTGGGTATTTATTTTCCGATATTTTTTAATTTTTAAAAGGATTCCATACTAAAACCTGATCTACAAATGAGTGGTTTCAGTGATTATATTTCATTCTTAATATTAAATATAACAAAATATATTTGTTGGATGCCATTCACACATGAATAGAGCAATACATCTATGCATTTTTACATGAAAATGAATAGCTAGAGAGTCATGTTGACTGTTTTATATAATGAAAAAAAGATATATGGTAGAAAATGTTTATAATTCTTCCTGAAACTGTTATTCTTCAAGCAAGGTACTGTTGACTTCCAATCCACATCACAGCAATGTTAAACTAATGTGATTCACATGATTGTCAGTTATCGAGATGGTAGAAGGATGCTGATAATTTTGTTATTCTTCAAGCAAGGTACTGTTGACTTCCAATCCACATCACAGCAATGTTAAACTAATGTGATTCACATGATTGTCAGGTATTGAGATGGTAGAAGGATGCTGATGATTTTAGTGGGTGCAAGCCACACATGTCTACTCTCAATACAGGTAAAAGTGGCAGCCATTTACACTTTTTAAAAAGTTATTGATAACTAAAAATCTTTCTCTTGAAATTTTTCTTGGTTTTTTCCACAAATAGTTTTATTAAAACTAAGATTGTGATGGGTATTTTCTGTAATCGGTCATTACCACTGGAATTCTTTCACAGCTATCAAAAAAATTAAAAGGTCAATGTGGGCTGTTGATGACCAATAGAGATGTGCCTGAGGTTTTACAGTGGTTTAAAGATTTTGAAGAAGAAGAGTATGCTCGTGCAGGTTTTGTGGCAACTAAAGACGTTATACTACCACAAGGCCCACTCAAAGATTTCTCACACACAATAGAACCCCACCTAAGGAAACTTGGTCTGCCCACTTCACTAGAAAGAGGTGTTATAAATCTAATAAAAGAATATCAGGTTAGTATTTATATTGTTCAATTTGCCTGTTACCTAAAACAGAACGAGACAAACGCCTCACCTTGCTTTGAACCTATGACTATTGTTGTACTGTATGTTTCATAGGAACAGCCATAATCAATGAAGCCAGAACTGGGCAAGGCAAAAGCCTCAACTTGCTTCAAATCTGTGGGTGTTTTGTACTGTATGTTTAAATTATAGAAACAACCAAGCCTAATAAAGTCAGAACAGGCCAAGGGCTTTGTTTGCTTTGTACTGTATGTTTTCATAATAGAAATAGTCTAGCCTAATGAAACCAGTCAGAGTCAATTCTGAGATCATTCACTGTGTTTTCCAAGATGCATCTCACTGATATGGCCTGAATATTGTGTTCCTTCTCCAAAATGCATGAACAGAACAGATCTAAGATATGTGAACTTGTCTGTTTGAAAGAAATTGTTACACCCTATTTGGGTGATCAAAGAGTTCAACTTTACGACAAGGACCTGTTCTGTGGCTTTATTATCTCTTTGCCACAATCAGTATCAGATTGCCATTCTTAGTTCCTGGTCTGTTTGATATTGATGATAATTCTGTGTTAACAGAACTTAACTAAAATCACTCTCCCTATCTTTTTCTAACGTCAAACGCCATAACGAGATAGATACAATTTTGGTGTTGTCAGTTTCGTTTAGACACATCAAAATTAAAAAAATTAGACGCAAACTCGGAACATACCGACTAAAGATACGCAAAAACGCAACATTTTTTTGAACCATTTAACAGAAATGTAGATTGGTACTCCCTATAAATGTTTGCTATCTCGTTTTGGCGTTTGACATTAGGAAAATATTAGTTCAAAATTACATTGTTTCAATCTTTCCATGATATTTATTGAATTTATCAGGTATGCAAAAAGGGGACTACGTTAACTCCTGAACAAGCGAGTATACTAAAACTTTTGGGGATTCAAATGGCAAAATTTAAAGTCAAGATTAAATGTCATTGGACAAAAGGAAAAGGCTTCCACAAGAACCTTGATATCCCGAGCGAGGATGAAAGTGATGATAACGATGAAGGTGACAATAATCCTATGGAAGAAGATGAAACATAATTTTTATTTTTCACATTAAATTACAGTTATAGGCATTTGTCTTTATTTATTTCACACATACTAAAATTATTCCTGTTCACCGTAAAATTATTACATACTCTTATCCATTATCTAGTGTAAAATGCCTTCGCCATTTTACTATTTACTATTATGTATATACATACACATCATTCATATATTTATGGGATACATATCACAGTACATATTTAAATTCGAGGATATCTCGTATGCTCGATGTCTGAGCGATACGATCAGGGCATGGCCTGGCATCGTGCTGAGCTGAGTTCCCATTTGGTACAGTTATTTTTTTTTCTCGCTCTTTCTGCATCTTTATTTTAGTATCAAATAATAAAGAAACATCTTTATTATTTGATCTTTATTATTAATCAGTTTTCTAATATAACAAACATGTTATATTAGAAAACTGATTATATAATCTAACACTTGGACAAATAGCGACGCTGTTTAATATTTTTCTCACATGCTAAATTATGGTCTAATGTAACTATCTAAGAACTACAGTCCCAATACCCCGGTTCGAAACTAATAAATAATGGGTAAACTAATAAATTAGTGTACTGTTATGTTCCCAATTCCATCAAATAAACTTTTTCTTTATTTTTTCATTATTCTAAAGAAATATCTTACTTGATTTATTTTTATAAGTGTTTGTTACAATGTTTTTTTTATATCTGTCGCAGCAAATATTGAGTTAGCTCTGAGCAATCTAATTAACCATAAACAATATTTCGTAATAAAGATAGAAATATTATTTAATGTAGTAATTAGTTAATTAGCAAACTAATATTAAACATGATATCTTGAATTATGAATGTTATCACAGACTAGGACATTTCCTAGTCTGTGATAACATTTATAATACGGTTATAATCCATAATTTATTATAAAATAATAATATAGTCCATAATTTATAGAAAAAATATAACTAGACAGAGTTGATATTTCTAAAAGGGACATCTAGTAGTGATCTGAGTTACAACATGGCATAAATAAAAACGTGGCGCCAATATAGTTTTTTATTAAATGCCACAGATGGCGATATATTAAGCATTGTCAATTAAATAGGGTACCTTTTATCCCGAAAAAAAATTCCCCGAGGAATAGAAAAAATTGTATTTTTAACTCTTACATCTTTTTAAGAATATCAATGCTAGCGGAACGGCGGGTAAAAGCTAGTAATTGAATCCTGCGATGTGTTGAATTAAATTACATGACCTTGTAATCAATTAATTCGGTCATTTGTAAATCTGTTGCCAATTAGCACTCTAGTGCTGTTATATTGAGTTGAAATTTGCAATAAATTGTCAGGCCACATATTTACCATCTAAATACAATGACTATTGGTGGTTATCTTTTCTAGGCCATCGTAGTTTTCATCAGTACACACCAAAGAAGCTCAATAAATATGATATAGTCAGACATACATACACTCACGACTTTTCCCTGGCTCTCCTGCGGGGAATCGAACCCTGGTCTTACGCGTGACAGGCGGCGATACTGACCACCACTACCGAAGAATTGGGGTGGGCAGAGACCACTTCTTTCCACTTGCTAAGAGCAAGGTGGCTGTCCGTAGCACTCGCGGGAAACGAGATGGGTCGAGTGGCGAACCACGCCGCCGCTATTTTTAAGGTTCAAAAGCGTTAAAGTTCCTTTTTGTGTTCCCATGAAAAGGAACGAGGTTGAGGTAGGAAAGGTGTATTGGGCAAGGAATATGGAATTTGGGAAAATGACTAGGGTATAGGATACTACTATCTCGGAAGGAGAAGGAAGAGATAGTAGTAGCTCAGGAGGCGGGGTCGCTTATCCGTATACTTAAGTCTATTTGCCGGACAGGCTAAAAGACAAAGTACTCCCTGACCATCCACCATAGTCAGATCTATCAGAATATTTGAAATATGCCCCACTAAAAAGATCATAAGAAGTATATATATTGTTGTCTAGTGGTGCCAGACACGATTTGCTAAGGTAAGGTCGTGAATTCGATTCCACTTTTTTTGTCACTGAGTTATTTCTAATTCATATACGGTTTACACTGTAGACATCAATGTATTCAACGGAGAAGGTACACTTTGTGCGGAAACCTGAATGCTCCTATGTGTGTGTGTGTGAAGTCTATCAACCGGCACTAGCCCAGCGTGGCGGACTACGGCCTAATCCCCCTTCTGATGAGGGGAGGTTCGTGACCCTGTTGTGGAATAATATGGACTGGAGATGATGATGAAAGTGCGCTTTTTTAAGTCATTTTGAAAGTGTCAATTTCATTCTTAACATGCGATATTCATCATATCAGCCCATAGACGTCCACAGCTGGACTATGTCCAGCTGTGATATAATGATCGCCACACCAAGCGGCTGTGAGCCGTCTGTATCCACCGTTTCCCCGCGACCTTTACTAAGTCATCGGTCCGGACCTTTACTAAGTCATCGGTCCATTTAACCGGAGGTCGACCTGCACACCCTTTTCGGTGCGATGTCGTCACTCCAGCATTTTAGAACCCTAACGCCCATCGGTTTCGCGAGCTATGTGCCTCGCCCACTGCCACTTCAGCCTTGAAATCTTTGAGTCTCATCGGCGACTCTAGTTCTCGTGTGGTTTATCTCATTGTGGATTTTATCTCGCAGGAGAATTCCGAACATAGCTCTTTCTTGAAACTCGCTGGAGAAGACGCAGTGACATTATGTTATATCTGCGCTATATATAGCAATACTCATTATTTCCAGGTTCTTCTAGTCTAGCCCAATTTTAGGACAACACTAAAGTTTTGGATCATGTCCAACACTCGTTTATCTGTGTGTATGAGTATGATCAAAACGACGTCGTAAATCCAATTCGAGGACGATATATGAGGTTATAACGCATTGAGGAAACATAACATGGTCTGTAGAATGTTCTAGAATTACTATCAAGACGTTACCAGAACATCTCTACTCAAGGTCAACCAACTCGTTGCGATATAGGAGAATCGATCTGATGATGGCCTTACATGTATACCTGCCCCCTTAAATTTTAGAGCTCTTGCATCTTTTTTCTTATTTATTATTCAACTAAAATACATCACTTACAAAATCCTCACACCGGCAATAAACCACCGTGGTTATGTGCACTCACAGAACACTTTCATGTTATAGGTAGATGTTATCGGCAATGGCGGATTTAGATTATGCCCTGGGCATGACGACATAAACATAAATATTGTTGACAGTAATACAAACGAACAATAGCTTTCTACTGATAACATACATACATACATACACTCACGCCGATATCCCATAAGGGTAGGCAGAGATCATAGTACATACTACATACATACATACAGTCACGCCTCTTTCCCATTGGGGTAGGCAGGGACCACTTCTTTCCACCCGCTACGACCATTTAATGTAGCAGTGGCTATCCGCAGTCCACATTTCGCCCCCGCGAGCAACGAGACGTGTCGGGTGGCGAAACACGACGCCGCCATTTTATGAGGTTCAAACGTGTTAAAGTTCCTCATTGTATTCCCACGGCTTAGTGGAGAGGAAAGGAAAGAGGATGAGGTAGGAAAGATGTATTGAACAGGGAATATGAAATTTAGGAAAAGGACTATAGGATATAGGATACTACTATCTCGGATGGAGTAGTAAGAGACAGTAGTAGCTCGGGGGGCCGGGGTCGCTTACCCGTGTACTTAAGTCTATTCGCCGGACAGGCTAAAAGACTAAGTACTCCCTGACCTTAATTGACTTCTATTGATAACATAACATAAAAATATTATAAATTCTTGAAAAAAAAGTTCTTTACAATAATTAATAATTTTTTTAACATTTTAACAATTATTTTAAATATGTTACTGACATTTGTTGGTACAATTACAGATAAGACAAGATAAAGAGAGTTTTAAATTGTAAACGTTCTTTTAAATTTTTGTCGTCCTAGACCCAGGCACAGAACAAATCACTCTACGCTAAGAGACCCAGCACCCCTAGCCAAGTTGACATTCGACAATCGTAATCGCTAATGGAAACGAAAAAAATGTATTACAATGACATTTGTAATCGATGTCACGGCGATTAGAAGTGTCATTCCAATACATTTTTTCGTTTCTACTAGCGATAACGATTGTCAAATGTCAACTTGGCGAGGGGCAGGCCTCATAGGCCTAAACTGAAATCTATCATTCATTATCAGGGAAGTCTTAACTTTGATACGTCTATGTATACGTATATATACATATATGTATATTACTATGTATACATATTACTTACAAATGTGCTACTACCAAGTGGAGGGATTATGTCAAATCCCTCCTTTTAAAGGAGGGGGCCCATAGCAGTGGACTTCCGCTGGCTGACGGCGATGATGATGACGAATCATATATTTATACTGCCTATTTTTTTACTTTTAATTGTATTATAATCGTGTCGTTATACGTGTGCAAATTTAAAAGTTACTCTAACATCTGGAAGTGGGTGAAAATTAAATTGAGATCCTATGATATTTATTACATTCATACAGTCATGTAAGTGAATTAGAGGATTTAAATAAATCGTGCAATCTATATGCTATTATAAAATTGTTGAATGTCAAATTTTCAAAATGCAAAGGTATTTAAAAACAAATTACTCGATTCGACTAATTAACGGCGTCTGAAACCAAATCCGTCGATGTTTGTTTGTTCGAGCTTTACGGAAAAACGAACTGGTAGATTTTGGTGAAACTGTTACAGTCTTAAAAGTACTATTTCGACTTAAATGCTGCGGTATGTTTCATCAAAATCGATCGGTCAAAAGGAATTGAAGATACAGCTTAATCTCTGTTTTAGTAACTATCGTTAAGGTACGAGAGGTTAAAGTAGTTCTAAGGCTTTTTATATAAATCTATATGATTGTGTCGGGATTTCCCATGTAGCTGAAAAGTGGAAACCGACATTCACGCGGACAGAGCCGCAGCCAAAAACTAGTTTTAAATAAGATGTTACGAAATATCTAAGTCGATACAGTGAACGTTATGCGTAGATGTGATAATCAAATGTGTAATGTATTATAGTTTCACTACTTGCTACTAGATGGCACTAATTTAAAATAAATCAGAGAATACGCCCAGAGTGTGAATTCATGATGTATTTTCTCGAATATACTCGTATATTCAATACACATCTCGACAACAGGTGGCGTTGACCAAAGCACTATAAATATACGGTGTGAGCGGGAAAACAGCAGTCATATTTTGAGAAAGTGTTGAGGTCAGTGAGTTTGGAAGCGAATAAAACTATATCTAAAATGGCTATGATCCCGTATCTTGAAGACTTCGAAAAACCGTTTCATTTGATGGGACGGGATTTCTTCAGACCTGACCAACCACCGAGACGTACGGCGTTCAACCAACTAGTGCCTCAAGACTTCTTCGATCCTTTCTTCAAACCATGGGAAAACGTTTTAAGACCATTGGAGAATATCATCAAACCTATGGAACAGCTAACTTCCTCGTTGAACCTGCTCGCGTTAAATGAAATGAGAAAAATAACGACTGACGACGAGAAATTTCAAGTCAACATCGACGTTCAGCACTTTTCACCGAACGAGGTAAACGTGAAGGTGATTGACGGTCATGTGGTTATCGAAGGGAAGCATGAGGAAAAAAGAGATGAACATGGTTACGTGTCACGACAGTTCGTAAGGAGGTATGCTCTTCCACAAGGTTGTCTACCAGACACGGTGGAGTCAAAATTATCTTCCGATGGTGTTTTAACCGTAACTGCGCCTAAAGTTTTGCCTATGCCGTCGACAGGAGAACGTATTGTGCCAATCACCCAGACAGGGCCAGTCAAAAAACAAATTGGATCACGTTAATCCGGTTTTAATTAGGGATATATAGTATTTTATCATTATTGTTATTGTACCTAATTTTGTAACCTTATAAATATAAGACTGATAAATTATGTTGATTCTCGCATTTAGTTATTTGTAAATAAATGCTTAATGTCTGGTATTATGTTTTTATTTAAACCTGTTTTATGATAGTCATAATATAGGTACCAATTAACTATATGGAATTTTCTGGATGCAATTGCTAATGACAAAACAGTCTGGGTGAGTTAACTAATGCCAATATGGTGTTCTTTTTTTTATATAAACTATCATGTTAGCCCTTAAGCTCTATGCTTGAGGCGTCTTGTGAAATCAGAGTAGATTCAGAATAACGCTGATGCCCATTACTTGGGATATCCTTTAACTGGTTCTCGCAGCATCCACCGGAACAGATGGAGTGACGCTATAATAATGTCAGCGCCACAACAAACCTGTCTACCGAGAACGAATTTGTTAATTTGATTATATATGACCTTAGTTCCCAAAGTGGTCCAGGTAGACCCCCAGGGGTCCATGGGAGACTCGACGGGTGTCTACGTTGGCGTACGCAAATTTCCATAGTTAGATCTAATCTTCAAATTTTTTGTCGAGTTGTGGGGAAGTGGTAGAAATATAGCTGCAGGGGGTCCACCGGAACCAGTTAAATTTTAAAAGTGGTCTATGAGAAAAAAAGTCTGGGAACCTCTAATATACGAGTATATAATCAATATTAGGTGCATTAATATTTGGACTGCTATAATTTGTGTAGAAAGGTATACATTTACTAAGTTTTATTTACATTATATACATCATCAGCCCGTGGAAGTCCACTGCTGGCCATGGGCCTCCTTAAAAAGGAGGAATTTGCCATAATCTCCAGACTTGGCAGGCGTCTTGGAGATCGTAGTAGATTTTGATCCGATAGGTAACAGGATGATAACGCCGCTGCCATTATCTTGGTACATCCCTTAGCTACAATAGTTCTCGCAGTAATCATTCGAGCGGAATGAAGTGACGCTATTATTACCTACGCCGGCGCCACACAGCAAACCTATACAGGTATATGTACACCCAGAACGGATTTGTGAATTTAATAATAGATTTAGGTGCATATAATTTGGTTAAAAAATCTGAAGAAAACTCACAAAACGTATCTTTATGAACAGGTTCACGTTGTACAAAATATAGTAGAACTTTCGACCCTGCCCCCCTAGCCAAGTTGACATTCGACAATCGTTATCGCTAATAGAAACGAAAAAAAAATGTCTTTGGAATGACACTTGTATTCGATAAGTCACCTGTGATTTGGCGATTAGAAGTGTCATTCCGATACATTTTTTTCGTTTCTATTAATGATAACGATTGTCGAATGTCAACTTGGCTAGGGGGGCTGTTTTTCTACGAGCTTGACCGCACGCGTCATATTGAAGCTGCGAAGGCACGGATATAACTCGGAGTGGGTTCTTCACCCAATAAAAGCAGTCGATGTCCCCCTATATGTCCTTGCGCCCCACTATGGGATTCGCGCCTAGCATACGTTGCCATGGTAACAACTTTAACCCTAATGGACGCAGCATGAAAACTTTACATCGCTTTTTAAACGCTGATAAGAGGTCAAGGCTTCTTTTATACAACTTTTTAGTAAATTAAAAAAAAATGAATGATAGTATCTGTAGTATAGGTATGCTTACGCCTTGCTACATCCTTATTATGATAATTAATTAATTTACCTACACATACCTAAATACTCTTCTTCTATTTTTCATAGTGGCAATTGGCTTCGAATTCGCGACATTTCTTCCAGCGTGGAGTATAATATATATTTTTGAAGTTATAGAATATTGTTTTCAAGTTAACAATAACATATCGGTGTGTTCTTGGGAGTTTTGGAGTCAATCCAACAAATACCACTACGACCAAGCAAAATCCCACAGGTTTAGGCCTTGAAGACATAGGTTACTTTGGTATTTTAATCAGAATTTTATTACAATGTTCAATATTGTTCACAATTATTTATGATTAACCCACAAAAGAACACCAAATTTATATATTAAACATCACAATAAACTAATATAAAACGTTACAATAAAGTTTCAAGTGATACTTCACTCGGTTTGCCGCTAAAATTCCTCTTAAATACTCTACGAATATTAGCAAATTTAAAAAATAATTCACTTTGTAAAAATAAAATAAAATATTCTACTAAATTGGTTTGTCTATTACCTTTGTATTTACTTCTTCTGCGTTTACAACAAAAGTGTCCAATCGATTTAGAGACATGCAATAATAAAATACAATTTTTATCCGTATTTAAAGCTAACTCTAAGTAATAAGACTGTTTAATCGAATGAAATCTTTCCTGTGGAAGTGAACTACGAGACAAAAATATTTGGAGACCTCTAATTAAAACAATATTATTTTAGAGTTCTAAAAATATACTCGTATAAGGTTATTTTTTTATATTTGTCAATAGAGTTAAAAAAAAATTCATTGCTTATTATTATTATTCTAAAATAATATGTAGATATTATTTTAGAATAATAAATAATAATAATAAAATAATGAGTTAATATATTATAATACTTTTATTTACTACTAACTACTTTTAGTTCTAAGGATGTAAAGGGTAATTTTAAATTACATTAAACGCCCAAAGTAATTATTTAATTGGATAAGGATCAGTACTATATGGGTCAATTAACCTCTTATTTTATATTTATAGATTACATCACTGGACCAATGCACCAACAGTCAGTCTGCTCGCGACCACGGCTGGTGCAAGCCCAACTGAAACGTAGAGGTAATAAAATATTAAAATGTATCGTGACAAATTATGGTGAAGTAATCTAAAAAATATGGTTTAAATCGTGATAATTTAAAAAGAAACTGTTATTTTTTTATTAATATGAAAAACGAGTGGAAGTGTCGGAAGAGGGAACCCGGGAAAACATTTTGATCAAATCAACAATTTGTTACAAAAAGTTCAAGTTCGTAGCAACTTTAAACGACGAAAGTGTATGAAAAGGTGTATAAATGTGGATAAAGCGCGAGAGGTGTGTCAGAATCGAGGTATGTGGCGAATCGTTGTCTCTGCCTACCCTTATGGGATACCGGCGTGAGTGTATGTATGTATGTAAAAATAGTTACTGTGGCTTAACTTTTTTTGTGACTGAACCTCAGATGACACTTTTCTGTGGGCCTAAAGTCTTTAGTAAATTATTTTGATGTATCTCATAAGGTTTTGTGAACGTATGTCATGTAAGCGTCCAATAATAGTTTTTTTTATATCATCATCACCAGTCCGTGGAAGTCCGCTGTTGCATACGGGCTTCCTCCTTCAAAAGGATATTCATTTGCCATAATCTCTACGTTTGGCAGGCGACTTGGATATCGCAGTAGATTTCGATTGAAGGACAGAATAACGCTCATATATGATATATATCTTAACATATTCTGGTATATTGCATATCATATCGCTCATCCAATAGAACAATGACGTAATTACATTTTTGCAATTTATCAGAAGAAGCGTTTCAGTTTAAAATTGTATTATATGATATTTTTAAACGAAACTGACATCACCAAAATTGTAGCTATCTCGTTTCGGCGTTTGACATTAGAAAAATATAGAGAGGGTACAAATTTAGTTAAGTTCTGTTATAACAGAATCGGCACCAATGACTTATTTTCGCAGCAGCCACGTGAAGAGATGTAGTGACGCTATTATTAAGCCGGCGCCACGCAGCAGATTTTTTTTACAACTTTACATAGTCTCTTTGGATTTTATTATTTCGTAATATATTTTATTTATATTTACAACTAGTAGAATAGTGTAGTCTAGTAGTAGTATTGGTACTAGTAGTTGCCAGCGGTTTCACCCGATTTCTCTTAAGAAATGAAATCCACACGTGCGATTTTGATAAGTATCGCTCAAGTAACTGGTTTATTATATAAAATTCGCTCCTAATTTCCGCAGTTCTTAAATTTTTAATCAGGTACCCTAAACATTTTAGGAATAAAATATAGCCTACGATATTTTATAAAAAAATATTCTATATGCCAATGAAAAAGTCTATTTTACCTGCAAATAGCCACACAAGTATAGCAAAGGTGATCTCGGATGTAACTAATAATCATTATTATTATATCTCCGATGTAATTGATCCGATGTTTTTTCTCTGTATCACAATTAACCGTTTATGTATAATTGTTTTTTTTTAATAAATAACAGAGTAATAAAATTTATAATTAATAAAATAATAAAACTTTGCTGTGTGCCCAGCATAATAATAGCGTTACTCCATCTCTTTCTGTGGGTGCTGTGGGAACCAGCTGAGTGATGTACCAGGATAATAGCCAGCAGCGCGTTATTCAATAATCGGGGCTATTCAGTTAAAATCTACTGCGATCTTCAAGACACCTGCCATGGATGGTGATTATGGCAGGTCTCTCCTTTAAGAAGCAGGTCCATGTTCAGCAGTCCACTTTTACGGGCTGATACTGATATAAAAATAATAATAATAAAATATATATATCCCCATTCAAAAATCTGTTGTAATAGACACTTGTTCGATTGTACGACGATTTCTGACATCCTCATACACAGACATAACAGAACAAACACAATAATAACAAAATGCCTGTGCGCTTGTCTTGGCCCGTGCCAGGCTTAAACGCCGGCATATAGCTGAGAAAACATAGAGATAAAATATAATAATAAAAAAAAAAAACTCTAACAGTCATGTCCGCACATTGAATACGTTTTTTTTTTAAATTTTAGTTATTAGTTACATATGCGTTCTCGACACACCTAAAAGTAGAAACAATTATTTTCGAAATGTTTGTCTCTCTCTCTCTGTCAATTGTGCACTAATCACGTAAAAACTATTGGACGTATTTTAATGGAATTTTTCACTAATATATTATTTACTAGCTGTGCCCGCGACTCCGTCCGCGTGGGCATTCGGTAAGAGCGAAATTATGCATAAATTATTTTCTCCGATCTTAATAAGAATGAATGATAAATTATAGATAGACGAAACAAACACCAAATGTTAGAGGAAGCTTGCTACAATGCAACAGTAAAAACAGCACTCAAATCGGTTAAGCCGTTTCTGAGATTAGCGTGCACAAATGCACAGACAAACAAAAAACAGACCAGTAGCATTGTCCTATTATTCAATAAAAACTACTGCAACCAAGCGTGGAGATTATGGCAGATCCCTCCTTTTTAGAGAGGAGGTTCATATTCAGCAGTGGACTCCCACGGGCTGATGAAGATGCTACGGAGTGTTACTTTAGAGCCTTAGTTCCCAGGTGGACCCCCAGGGGTTCACGGGAGACACGACGGGGGTCTACGTTGGCGTATGCAAATATCCATAGTTAGATCTAATCTTCACATTTTTTGTCGAGTTTTGGGAATATGGTAGAAATGTAGCTGCAGGGGGTCCACCGGAGCCAGCTAAATTTTGAAAGTGGTCTATGAGAAAAGAAGTCTGGGAACCTCTGCTAAACTATGTATAAGATAGAAGAAAGGATATCCCTTTGTGTCTTTAATAAAATATTTATTATTATTAATACGTATACAATTTATACGCCAAATATAGACGCCGATGATTCTCTAGCCATGCATCCAGCATATTTCAAAACATCTTATCTACATTAATCGACACTAGACAGTATCAACAACGTCACCTATACCAAATGGTTACTTTACAGGAGAAGGTTTAAAGTTTTGGACTCACATATCTCTGCACATTTTTGTATGTTAATTTTAAGTCATTATTAATTAAATCATTTAGGATCAACATTGAGGATATTCATAAGTGTAAACTGCTCTCTGCTAAAGCAGTCATTTTGCAGAGGTGACGTTGTTCCATGCAGTGTCGATTTATAAAACTACCTATGCCAAAGTAATAAAAAAAATCATACATAACATATGCATGTTATGATTATATGTATGTATATAATCACGCCTTTTTCCTTGGTTCTTCGACGGAGTTGCAGTCCGGTCTACTGCGTGACAGGCGGGGATACTGACCACTATACTACCGAAGAATTGGGGTAGGCAGAGACCACTTCCTTCCACTTGCTACGAACAAAGTGGCCATCCGTAGCCCACTAAAAAAAATTCTAGAAGTTCTATTATTTTTCTTAAATCTGGCTAATATAGCCCAGACTAGAGTCAGAGTCGGTTATCAAGGCAACGGATGTGGTTGTGGAGCAGGTTAATTCGACCGTCTACCGTCCGACTTCATCCCCGTAACCTCCACAATCCCTGCAAGGATAGAATCATTTAGACCACTGATACCCAAAGTGGTCTATATCGACCCCCCGGGGTCAACGATAACCTGCAAGCGGTCCACGCCAGCTGTCAAAACACATTTGAAGTTAGTGAATTAGCAGTATTAGCTAGGTAGGGGGTCTATCTAAAACCGACAGACATGGCAAGTGGTCTACAAGACCTAAAAGTTTGAGGGTTTCTGATTTAGCATTTCAACGTGGACGATAAAGGAAGCTTATGGGCGTTTAATACTTTCAAGGGGCGGTGGAAGACCCAGAATAAGTCTCAAAATTAACATTCAAAAGACACAATTTATAACTTATGTAATGAGAGGGTTGGATTTGATGCATTTTTTGGAGTTTTATTAATAAAAACATGATGTAGGATAGGATAAGTGGTCAAAAGGTCGCGGGTTCGATCCCGGTCCTGTACCACTGAGTTATTTCTAATTCATATACAGTCTATATTGTAGACACCAATGTACTTAACGTAGAAGGAAAACTTCGTGAGGAAACCTGCATGCCCGCATGGGTGTGTGAAGTCTACCAATCCGCACTAGGTCAGCGTGGTAGACTACGGCCTAATGCCCCTCCTGATCAGGGGAGGTCCATGCCCCTGTAGTGGGGACGATTATGGACTGATGATTAATAAAAAATACTCAGTATAGTTAATATGCGTTAGTATGTATTTTAATTGTTCTTATTGAAACATTCTTCTTAAACTCAGAATTAGGATAAGGATCATATCATATCTTCCGATTATGCATATAATATTACAGGTTTAAATATAATCGTGGCAATAGCTGTTACGGATTGACGGCAGATGGTTACTAAAAAAGTTGGGGGTTTCTACAAAAAAAAAAATAATAATAATCTTAGTGGGCGATGGGCAAAATACGGTTCAGAGTCTATGATTTATACAGTAGTCTGGGACCTATTGTTTTATGTGCCTTCTGAAATATGGAGAAGATCACTTCTAAACTAAATTCGTTAATTCATCTAATTTTTATCGTTTAACCCAGAGGACGCTTCGACTCGTCTCTGACCTCTGACTAGGTTATGACCTTCCGATGTATTTAATAAGTTAGTAGTGGCTATGACCTTCTCAAGGTCTTCAAATTGTGATAATATTATGATAAATTTAAACAGCGCCATCTCTGGAATCTTATTAATAAGATAAGTGCCAAATTAACATATTAAATTATATATCGCGAAAGTATATCAAGATTTACCATATTTAACATCTAAAAAATTTATGAGTTACAGATTTCAATATAAATAAAATAAAATGAATAAAAGATTTTCTTTCAAAAAGGTGTAATTAACTTTATTGTCGAAATACTATTACATACTAGATGGCGCTGTAACTTTCAGAGCCTATCAACGTTCGGATTCAATTTTATATAATTGTGCAAGAGAATTATATTTTCAAGAAATTCTCAGTCTTATAATAACTTTAAGTTTGTTACAGATTATGGAAATTTCAACAAATTTTATGGCTTTTGATTACGAATATAACATAATATGACCATAACTGTTGACTGTAACTATTATTCTTTACCGTTTTTTTATATATTTCAGATGGATATCTAATTAATGACGTATATTTCGTGCCTTTATAACAAAATCATACACTAAAATGTTTACAGCTCGCAGGAAGAGCTACACAATTAACACCTACGTTATATTTTCGCAACTCACTTCGATCTGCTAATAAATGTATATTTATTACAAAATAAAACAGAAATTCAATGTGTTTTAAGTAGATAAATTTTATTTTCGTCTAACTTTAAAACTAACTTTTGATTGTTATTACGTCTAAATATACACATTATACACTCATTCGTCCCACTTTCATAGTTAAATGAAGAGATATACTCAAATACTTGTTGTAATTACAAATGGTTACCAATATGTCATTACGTCAATAAGTACTAAAATATGTGATTACAGCAAACACGTTATTTTACAAAAGCGTACTTAGTCATCCTTGACGTATATAGCGTTTTAAAATCGATTAACATACTGATTAAAACATAATTTTCAAATTCTATAGTAAATTGTGACTAAATTTTTATTGTAAAATTGTACTGTAAAGTATATTGGTGGTCAAATACACGACTTCCAATCAAAAAAGTTTCATATTCATGTGTGGTCTACATTGGAGACACTAATGTACTCAATGGAAACTTTTTGAGCAAACCTCATTGGCGTTTCTAGGGCTATTTTGCAGGGGGCCTGGCCCCTGAGATCCAATGAGATAAATTTAAAGAACCAATAAATTAACAAATATAATAATTAAATATTTTGAATCGAACAATAACAAATATAATAATAATTGATTTGAATAAGAATGTTAAGTAAACATTCTGGCGTGGGCACTAGGCTATTCTGGGGTGGGCACGGCCCACTACAAGAGCACAGCCTTTGTAGTGGAGACGACTATGAACTGGAAACGACTGAATGATCATGAATGAATTATATTTTAAAATTTAATTTATTTTATTATTAAAATCGAATCCGTCCATTGTAAATGTGGTAATACTTGTTATGGTTTATGTTATTACAGTGTGTGAATGTGAATAAGTTGTTGCACTTTTTAAGTAATTAAAATAACTATGAGTATGAAATCATATAAACCTTCATCACACAAAGATTAGCATTTTAAAATGATAGGAATAGACCAAGTTCTCGAAGACATAATATTGATACTATAATAGCATTCATTGAGGATTTGCCTTAATTACTGTAATATCCACGATTATCATTTTGAATGTTCCAAATATCTGTATTACACTACGCGTAGTAACATTTGACGAACATTCTAGTAATTTCATAATATTGATTCCATAGTGTAGCTAAGGTTACGCTGACGCTGACTTATTCGAGATTTTTCTTTTAAGTTCTAGATGTCGCTACAATTCATATAAATTAGTAGCATAGAGTAGGTTTATATATATGAGATTGATTAGTAGCATAGAGTAGTTACGAGAAAACATCAGGACAAGACGTTTGCTTGCTTTTATTAAACGCGGGTCGTACGTAATATACACAGAGTACCTTTTGTATACAAAATAGATATTATTAATTATTTTGCTATTCAGTGTGCTAAAAAACTATTGACTGTTAATAAGTTGTTTATACAAAAATGTCGCTGTCTTCGTATAACTACAATCAACCATACAGGCGAGATTGGCAAAACCGAGGTTTTGGCTACAGAGTAACGCCGGAAGAATACATAGTAATTGTTACCATTCCCCAGACAAGAAGAGACTATTACAGACCCTGGACTAACCTCCGAGCCGCCGGGCAGGACGTCGGCTCCAATATAAAAGAAGACAAAGATAAATTCCAAATAAATTTGGATGTGCAACACTTCGCACCCGAGGAAATTGTAGTAAAAACTGTCGATGGTTATTTGGTAGTTGAAGCGAAACATGAAGAACGCCAAGATGAGCATGGATTTATATCCAGGAGTTTCACAAGGAGATATCCTCTTCCTGAAGGCACTGACCCCGATTCTGTTATATCTAGATTGTCTTCTGACGGAGTCTTATCAGTAACGGCTCCACTGAAACAGTCACCTAAAGGTTCTGACGAAAGAATCGTGCCGATAATACAGACTGGACCAGTGAAAAAATGTAATGATAGAAGCAATGATAATATCAAGGAGTAGTGTTAATTGTTTGGAACGTGGAAGTTAAATGCGCCTCCCTATTGTTTATTTTTTACTTTCTTATGGAGGCAAAATACTTTTGGTAATAATTTACATTAGTGACACTTTCGCTTAATAACTTGAAATAAATTTTAATGGATAGAGGACC